>JAOANK020135153.1:0-30712 GCA_026257165.2 Telfairia occidentalis
GGCACAAAAGAGAGGCGGGGTAAAGTACATGTATTTTGTATGAGCAAAGTTGCTAATGTTTGGTAAGGGAGAGAGGGGAAGCTCTAGAAATCTTCTCTTGACTCAATGTAATCGTACTAATATTACCTAGTTTATAGCATTTTAGTATTAGAGCAGTTCTTGGGAATGGCAACACGGATGGAAGCTAGGGTTGAGGTGATTGAGTGAAGAATGTCTGAATTTTAGAGTTCGATAAAAAAGAAGTTGGATTGTGCAACAAACGGTGGAAAAATTGGTAATAGAGGTAGTGAAGAAAGGAATGGAAGAGGTTCTAAGTAGGATAGAAGCGACCAAGGTTGGAGAAGGATGCAAATAGTGGAAAAAAGAAGAAGAAAAGGACAACGAGAAATTAGATCCTCAAGATGAGATTCATACCTTGGGAGTGGCTGAAAGTAATAAAAAAGCTTCGAACCTGAGTAAGGCCTTAGTGTTGGGTTTTTGACTGAGGAAGCTTGAATCAGTATTTGAAGGAGAAAACTCGTACGGATGGTTACAATGGGTAGAACGGTATTTTGTGGTGAACCGCTTGATTGAGTTTGGGAAGTTGGAGGTGGTCGTACTATGTTTGGACGGAGAGGCACTCCCATGGCATCAGTGGACGGAGCGACGACCACCCATACAGAGTTAAGTAGAGTTACGTCGTTAGTGTCGAAGCGATTCCGATCGACACGAGAGGGGATGCTTCACGAATGATTCTTTGCGATGAGACGAGTCGATGGTGCAAGACTACCACAGGCAATTTGAAGAATATTCTACCTCACCGACAATGCTGGACAATGATGTCCTTGAAGGTAAATTCATTGAGGGACTAAAAGAGGATATCAAGGTTAAACTTCGGGTTAAGCAAGATTGATAAAGAGAAAGGTAAGTATGCTCTTCCGTCTTTCCTCTCTCCTATCTCCTCTCTCTTCCTCCGACAGGCTTTCTTCCCCTTCCAATGGTCTTCTCTGGTGACTTCTCTGTCTATTTCAATTTGATTCCTAAACCTCGTTCTCCGTTTTTAGTTGGGTTCTACACTTTTTCCTTTTTTGATTTGCCTATATCAAGATTTGTTGTATTTAGCATTATGAAAATTAAAAGTTGCAGAGTTGATAATATCTTTTTTCGTACTTGGGTTGCCAATAATCTGTTTTATGTTGAAGATGTTTTAAGGCAAACAAAGCTCGAGTTAAACTCTTATCAATTTTCATGGCTTGAGAGTTGCATTGTCTTTTGAATCCAGTGCAAGAATCTTTTTTTAAACAAATTCGTGATGAGTTTGGTACTAGAAGAATTCATATTTTTGCTCACTCCGAATTGAATCTGGAATGTGTAGTGTGGCCACTTATAGGGGTAGAAGAAGTGTGATTATTCCTGCTCAAGTGAACAAAAATGGCTGGATTCTATTCTGGGAATTATTAAGTTTTTTTCAACCTGTGTTGAAAAAGGATGAGATGAAGAAAGTAGGGGTTTCTGAGAATTTGCAGTCTAAGGATCAGTTTCCTAAGTCAGTTTCAGCGTATTCTTATGCTGAAGCTCTAAAATCCAACCATATGCTGCCTTCTGCTCCAACTTTAAAGAGTTCTTATGCTGAAGCTTAGTAGAAATATTGGGTTAAAAAGAATTTTGAAGGGGTTCAGACAGAATGGCCAAATGTTCTTATGGTGACAAGGTTTTGTGTGCATAATAATTGGGTATGAATTTCCTTTGTTCTTAAAAATTATTTTTCTGAAGATCTCTATTTAAATCCCTTCATGGACGACAAAGCAATGTTTAAAATAAAAGATGCAAGTTCTTCTACATTAATGCTTGGAAAGTGGAAAAGATTTGGGAATTTTCATTTGAAGATTGAAAAAAATGGGATTTTTCTATTCACAATCGAAAAGAAATGGTTTGGAGCTATGGAGGTTGGATGAAAATATGTGACTTGCCCTTAAAATTCTGGACTAGATCTGTCTTTGACGCTATAAGATTCTATTTTGGGGGTTTGTTAGAGTGCTCATCTTCAACTCTGAATATGATTGACTGTCAAAACGCTCTAGTTAAGGTAAAGAAGAATATGTGTGGATTTCTCTCTGCCAATGTGCCAATTTTCGATCCAGTTCTTGTTAGTTTCTAGGTGAAAATTTCAAATCTTCAGCAGCCTTTGGAGAAGGATTTGATCTTTGATATATCTAACATCCTCGATTTCTAGAATTTCAAATCGGATCGATCTGGAACGCGTCAATGTAGTATTGGAAGATGATCGATTGAAAGATGATGAACGACTTGTCCTTGAAGAATGGATAGAGGAAGACGACCGAATTGCAGAAGAAGAACGGTTAGAAAGTATAGTTGATTTCCGTTTAAATTCGAATTACAAGGAAATTGAAAAGTTTTCTTATGAAGCATTTGAATCGTATGATAAAGAAGTATTGGATAACGTGGGATAATTGAATCGAGCCATATATCATCAGAGAGTAGAAATGATGAGAGAAGAAATAATTTCTCTGTTGAAATACCCAATGAAACTATTAATGACCGCATGCAAGGAGAACATATGGTTGCCCCTGTAGATCACATTTCTCCTCAATCTCGAGTTATTAATGATTATGGAAAAAATCTTCCTCTCATGGAACCTTCTCGAATTGTTATTGCTGCGCCAACAATAAATGATCAAAGTCATTTTGTCCCTTGTCACCCGTGGTTGGTGGACAAAAAATGAAAGGGTTTTCTCAATATGTGGTTTTTGGAATATTCAAGGAATATGGAATAAAAGCCTCACCTTATTTCTACAGCAAAAAAAAGGAAAAGTTTTATGTTGCCACCTCTGTCGAAAATTGCGTTCCAGTAGGCCCTCTTCAGAGTAATTTAACTGGAGTTTTTAACGCAACTATTAAACAAAACGTCCCTCATCCTCTGGTCTCTGACTATTCTTTAAAATCAACTTTGCCTTCATTACCAGATTGTGTCCCCTACTCCTTAACTGATAAGCCATCTCCTTTAGGGAAATACTCGGATGAGCAGTGAAGATTCTCCTTTTTGTAATTATGCTTCTGATCTTATAAGCAATTCTATGAGAGTTCCATCGCTGTACGAGGAGCTTAATGCTCTGTTTGAAGAACTTCCCCCATTGGAAGCAAATGACTCTTCCTCTGTTTCAGAGCAAATCTCCACAGCATCCCCTATTATTCATAAAGACACTTCCCCTGTTCCCTTTTTTAAAAAGGTTGGAATTGTATTAATTCCATTCTCTTCATGAGTGTTCTTCCATTGCTAATATGAAGATTGTTTCTTGGAATGTTCGTGGTCTTAGGAATTATAAAAATAGGTTGATCATCAAGAACTTTAGTAGAAAGCAGAGTCCTGATATTGTTCTTCTTGAGGAAAGGAAGCTAAAATCAATTGATGGCATAATTGTAAAGTCTCTTTGGAGTGCTAAAGATATCAATTGGGCTGAGCTGGAGTCAAGGGGAGCCTCTGGCGGTGTAGTTATTCTTGGGATGAATTGAAGGTGAAAATTCTGGAAACTCTTTGGGGTGGATTCTCTTTATCCATTTTAATCTCTCTTCTTGACAGTAAACAAGTTTGGATCTCAAACATGTATGGCCTTACCAATTGTCATGAAAGAAAAGCTTTTTGGAATGAAATTCGTTCAATTTATGCTTACTGTGAAATGCCTTGTTGTATTGTTGGTGATTTTAATGCTATAAGATGGGGATTTGAGAGATCTTGTAAAAGTAAATCAACTAAAAGTATGAAGCAATCCAACAAACTCATTGATGATCTTCATTTGCTGGAAGTTCCTTTCTCTAATGGTAAATTTGCATGGTCAAGAGGGGGCTCAAAGCCCGTGCAATCATTGCTGGATTGTTTTTTTATATCAAAGGAATGGGATGGTATGTTTGAAACTCCAGAGGAACGAAGTCAATAAGGTCTACTTCTGATCATTATTCTATTATTTTAGATTTTGGAAATATTTATTGGGGCCCTGTTCCTTTTCGCTTTTACAACTCTTGGTTATTAGACAAGAATTGTATCTCTTTGACTGAAAATTCACTTAGAAATGACTCTTCATACAGATGGGCCAGTTTTGTTCTAATTTCTAAGTTGCGGAATCTCAAGAAAAGTATTGAGCAATGGGGAAATTTGTCTGGAAAACAGAGGAAGGAAGAGGAAGAACTTCTTTTATCAGTCATTTCGCAAATTAATTCTAAAGAAGAATTGGGAGACTTGTCACATGATGATATTACTTCTCAAAGTATTTCCAAACAGAGACTTCTTAGTATTCTCATTAGAGAGGAAAGAAATTAATTCAGAAATGTAAAGTTCTTTGGTTGAATGAGGGTGATGAATATTCAAGCCTTTTCCATCAGTATTTAGCTGCAAGAAAATGAAAAGCCCTCATTTCTAAGTTGATATCTTCACGAAATGAGATTCTCATATCTTATTCGGCCATACAAGCAGTAATTATTGATTTCTTTACTAAGTTATACAGTAAAGAAATTCAGCCTCGTTTTACTCCCTCGGGTTTGAATTGGAGGCCAATTTCTAGTGAAGATGGGTGCAGGTTGGAAAAGGCTTTTGATGAATAGGTGATAATGGATCATGAGCAAACTTAACACATCACTTGCTAAGAGAAATAAAAATGGTGATAACGGATCACCTTGCCTTGAGGCTCTAGTTGTTAAGATTCTCCCTCGAGGTTTTCCATTAATGAATATTGAGAACTTTGTATCTCTGATACAACTGTTTAACCATTGAATCCATTTTGACCCAAATCCTTTTAGTCTCATGAGACAAAATTGTCGACACTTCTATTTCTCGGAGTAGCAATGAGGATAAAATTATATCCAATCCTGGTTATATGCTGCTTAGATTTATTGATGATTTCCTTTTCATATCAACCTCCAAGCAGCTGGCAGAACACTTCTTATCCCGACTTCAGAGGGGATTGTGAGAAATGTAATTGCTACATGAATGAAAGAAAGTTTGGTTTTAACTTTGATGTAGGAAATACATCAGGACTTGTCTCCAAAAGAGTTTATGTTGGTAAAGACTGTTTCATTTCTTCGATGGAGTGGTTTGCTCATCAACCGTCACTCTTTTCAAATTCAGGCAGAGTACACAAAGTATTTGAATAACCACTTAAATTCAACCCCCACTATTTTCTGGGAAGGCAACCCTGGTCATCATCTAATGGTGGAATGTTTGCAGCACTTTCTTTGCTCGAATTACCCTAATTTATCAGAGTAATTGCCTTCGCCAATGTGCCTGTCTTTACTTTCTGGGTTCTTGCTCCAATGCTTGGAACTTTATTATCAGAAGAAATCTCAAAAATTCTGAAGCAATTGGATTGAGTAATTTGATTGCAAGATTGAGCTCTATTCGGCTATCACCCATTAATGATTCTAGAAGGTGGAAAATTGGTTCTTCAGGGATTTTTCCTGTGATTTCTTTGAATAAATATCTATCTTCTTCTTCTCCACTTTTGAAGCAGTCTTATTCAGCATTATGAAAGTCAAAAAGTTCCAGAAAAGTCAACATTTTAATCTGGATTTTGCTAAAGTCAGCTCTAAATACAACGGATGTCCTGGAAAGAAAATTATCAACCTCTATGCTCAAAGAAAAGGCGGTAGATTTTGAAGCTTGATATTGAAAAGGCTTTTGATCGGGTTGATTGGGATTTTTTTGGAGAAAGTTCTTTCTTTCAAAGGCTTCGGGGAACGATGGATTACATGGATGATGGGCTATATTTGCGGTTCCAAGTTTTCCATCTTTATTAATGGACGTCCTCGTGGTAGAATTGTTGCGTCTAGAAGATTGCGCTAAGGTGATCTCCTTTCACCTTTTCTTTTTCTTCTTGTAAGTGATGTTTTAAGTGGCTTGCTGGAAAATATTCATTCCAAGGGATTATTTGAAAGCTTCATTGTGGGAAAAACAAGTTCATATTTCTCATTTTCAGTTTGCTAATGATCTTCTTTTTTTTGGAAAGAACGATGTTGATTGTTTGAACAAATTAATTGAAACCTTGGAAGTTTTTTGAGAATATCTCGGGTTCAAAGATTCATTGGGCAAAATTTAGTATTTGTGGTGTTCCAATGGATCTTTTTGAAACAAATTAGATTGCGTCAGGGCTAAGTTGCTAAGTTGAAGGCCGTCCCTTTTCTTATCTTGGGATGCCTCTGGGGGGAAATCCAAGGAAGCCTTCGTTTTGGACAAACATTATTGAAAAGATTTCGAAGAAATTATATAGGTGGAAATGATTCCAGCTATCTCGTGGTGGGAGGCCCACATTATGTAATTTGGTTATCACTAATATTCTAATTTACTATATGTCCATTTTCTTAATGCCTCATTCTATTTGTAAGCATATTGAGAGGCTTTTTTTCTGGGATGGCAGTTGGGGTGGAGGAAACTTCCATCACTTGGTTTGCTGGATTTTGTTGACAGTTTCTTTGGAAGGTGGTGGTTTGGGTATTGGTAATCTGAAATTGAGAAATCAGGCCCTCCTTGCAAAATGGGGATGGCGTTCTTTTAAAGAATCTACTGCTTTGTGGGTTCAAGTCGTTTCTAGTATCTATGATGTATATCCGGGTAGTGGAAAGTGGTTGAGTATTTGGCTCCTTTTAAACTTGGCATTGGTTCTTGTATTTTATTTTGGCATCATAGGTGGTTGGATGATTCTTCGTTATCTTCAGTTTACCCTAGGTTATTTAGGGTAATGGCTTGTTCCAATGATTCAGTTTCATCATTTTGGGATTCTTCTATTGGTAGAATTTTATTACTTCGTGCAACTTGAAAGATTATGAATATTATGAGCTAAATGAATTATTATCTCGACTTTCTTCGATCCATCCTACTAATTCTTCAGATTTTAGAAGCTGGAAGCTCGAGTCTTCAGGTGTTTTCTCGGTCAATTCCATGTATAAGGGATTATCTTCTTCTTCTTCTCCTTCTCTTTTGAAGGTCATTTTTTCAGCCTTATGGAAGTCTAAAAGTCCAAGTTAATATTTTGATGTTGCTACTATTGCATTCAGCTTTGAATACTTCAAATGTTATTTAAAAGAAATTTTATCATCCACATTGATGCCTTCAATTTGTTTGCTTTGTGCCTCAGATGGAGATTCTCAGAACCATTTCTTTTTTGGTTGTCCTTATGCTTTACAATGCTAATTTTCTCTCTTCAAGATCTTCAATATTAGCTAGTTGTTCTCCAAGTGTGTGAATCAAAATGTTTTTCAGCTCATTTCGGGTGTCCATCTTTCAACTCGAGCTTCTTTGATGTGGGTCAATGCAATTAGAGCTATTTTATTGGAATTATTGTTTGAATGGAATCAGAGGGTCTTTGAAGAGAAGTCTTATTATTGGGGAGATTGGTTTGATTTGGCTATTTTAAAGCATCTCAATGGTGCTCTCTCTCCAAGTTGTTCTCTTCTTATTCTCCTAGCTATCTTAGTTTGAATTGGGAGGATGTTATTTTTTCTCCTTGATTTGGTCTTTTGTTTGTATTTCTTTTTCCTTTTTTACTTCCTTTGGAAGTTTGTTATCTTTAAACTATTGTATCTTATTGTTATTTCAATGAAAGTTGTATTGTTTCAAAAAAGAAAATATCAACCTCTATGCTCATGCCAGAAAGCCAAAATCATTTATTTTTCTTTTGCACCTATGCTTTTAATTGTTGATGCTCCTTGTTCAAGATCTTCAATATTGATTAGGTTTTCCACTAAGAAACGGATCAAATCTCCTTTACCTGCTCTCGGGTATGAATTTCTCTCCACGGGCTAAGCTTCTATGGATCTATGCACTGAAGGCAATAATTTTAGAAATTTAGTTAGAAAGAAATCAAAAAAGTTTTTAAGACAAGGCTCTTTTTTGGGAGAGATATTTGACTTGGGATCATTTAAAGTGTCTCACTGTTCTTTCTTTAATTTATTTGCTTGATACTCTCTAGTCACATTTGAGGAGAAGAAATAATAAAAGGCATTACCATTTTTAATTTTTCAGCAAGTACTTTCACGATGATTTTATTGACCGAGGTGGTGTGGGTAATTGACCGATAATCTTTTATTGAAACAACCATTGCTTTCTTTTGAGTAAGACAAATAAAATTCTCCTTGAAACAAGCATTGAGATGTCCACTTTTATGGAATTCTCTAAATAATCTCATGAAATCAGCTTTTAAAAAACTCCAAATTTCACAAAGAACTCAATTGTAAAGCCATCGGGACCTGGGGCAGATTTGATGACTTTCCAGATTTCATTCTCAGAAAAGGGGAGATTAACCCATCGTTTTGAGCATCGGAAATAGATTTCCAATACAAATTAACTGGAACAAATCTCTTACGCTGAAGTTTTGAGTATAATACAGAGAAGAAAGTGATAATTTCAACTTCAATTGCCCCAAAATTTACCAAAATCTCACCTTTGAGCTGATGTAATAATGAAATCAAAATTTTAAACTTTTTTGCAGCTAAAAATCGATGAAAGAATCTGATATTCTCATCACCAGCCTTCAGCCATTGTAGCTTACTGTTTTGAATAAAATTTCCTTCCTCTTGAAGTAGAATGCCCATCAATTCATCTTTAGCTAAAGTCCGAATGTTGATTTCTTGGGGAAAAATTAGGCCTAGTTCCTCTTTTGAGTCGAGCATGGATATTTCATCTGACAAGTCCTTTTTCAAATCAATTGTCCAGATGAGAATTTCATGATTTAATTGAAGATTTTAAATTCTGCTTCTTTGAAGCAATAACAAAATCGACCCAGCTGTGGGATGTCTTCAGATAACGACTGCTCAATGAGTTTTACACAATCCACATTAAGTAACCATGAATATAAAATTGAAATGGAGGACCCCAGGTAAAATTGCTAGATTCCAGAAGAATAGGAAAATGATACCCAATTCTGCTTTGACACACGAGAGTTTTCATAGAGAAAATCCCAATCTTTAGATACACGAAATCTATCGGTTTTTTTCGGAATATGGGCTCAATCAGTTAGGAACACCATTAGAATAGAAGTTAGGAATATTGTTAGGATAGTTGGGGCTTATTAGTAATTATTCAAGGAATTTGGTATAAATAGGAGTGGTGAGTGATCTCGAAAAAGGGAGGGTTCAAGTACCTTGAATACTTCAATTCCTTTCTCTTTTAGCGATATGGTTTCGACCAAAGTCTTGTTAGTCAATCTAAGATCTTAACAAATGTGTAAGCAGCCTTGCTGCTGGAAGTCATAGTCTCCATCATCTTTGGGTTCTAGGTTGTGATTGGTGTCAGTGTCACCCCTTAGCATCTTTTAGCTTCATCTCCCTTACTCTTTCTCGGTTAATCAGACACTAGTTGATGGTTTTTGTGGTTAGTAACCTGGAAGTCAGGAAGATACTTTTTAGTTTAATGCTTGTGATGCCCTTTCTTTTGGCAAGTTTGGTTGGAATGCAATAACACTTTTAACTCAAGAAAGGTCAATCAAAGGGCATTTTTAATAAGGGATCTGATACTTGATTCTCAACTATGTAGGAGAAAATGATGATCTATTCCAATTTTTTGAAGACATAGGCATATCCTTATTCGTAATTAAGTATAAGGAATTTCATGGAACCTCAGGTAATAGGGACTTGGGTCTGATGTAAAGCAGAAGAAAGCATGAAGATTATCTCGTGGAATACAATGGGTCTAAGTGATTTTAGCAAGCGAAGGGGCATACATCCGACAAGAAAGAGGGCTGTTTTAGAAGTTCTTGGTTTCAATATCTCAAAACAGTGGAGGGAGGTGGAGCATTTTTCTTCTTTCCAAGTTTGGTAATGAGAACTGGTTTCTTTCTGGCATGATATTTTGGCTTGGAGAGTCTTCTTTCAGAAGCATATTTCCTCATCTCTTCCAAGTGGTTGCTGCTCCTAATTGCTCTATTTCTGGTAGTTGGCGTTTTAAAAAGCATGCCTAGGTGTCTCAAAAAAGCCGCCCTCACTAAGTTTTTCACTTTTCCAGAAGAGCGCACATGCATTAGTGCCTTTTGGCTGATATATTTTTTTTTAAAAATAATCTTTTATAAAACCTCTAATTTCTAACTTCTTCATTAATTATTTTTTATAATTAAAATCTCAGAAAGAGGGTCCTCGCTTTTTTTTTCCCACCTCAAGGATAGTAGCATTTTAGTGCGCCTCGTACCTTTTTTTTTTTTTGTTTTCTTGAACAAGAAATAACTTCTTATTAACATAATGAAAAGGAATAAAAAGTTCAAAGGACACAACCTCCCAAAGGGAGTGGAGATAAAAAGAACAAAAAAAAGTACAAAAGGAATGCAAAAAGAAACAAATAAATACCATTGTCCTAAGAAGAAAAAATAAAATCATGCTTTAAACAAATTTTGATGATTGTGGTCCTCCGTGTACTTTTTTGAGAACTTCGACTAGCTCCACCTTGTATTTTTTATAAATTTCTAAGGACCTTTTAAGGTGAGCTTCTCTGAGAAGAGCCCTCTCATTATCCAAAGATTCCAAAGTTGAATCAATCTGAGAAGTCGCAAGTGTGAGAGAGTTAGAAGAATCTTCATATGGCTCCATTTGGATGACTTAAGAAGTAACCACAAGGAGAAGCCGAGAATCAGCCAATAAAAGGGGAATTTAGTGTGCCTCATACTTTAAAGCACACTACACCCTTGAATTCAAGTCCCCAAAATTTCTCAAAGGTAATTTTTTTGGAACAAGAAACAGGATTTTATCAAGAAATGAAAAGATAGAAAAAAGTGCCAGCTTCCAAAGCCTAGAAAGAGTGAACTTAGAAAGAAATCAAGGATAAGGTCATTCAGATTAGATATAAACGTCGCAAGTTGATGGGTTCAGCATATTCACCGAGTGACTTGGAGATTCCCTATGTTGCTTCGCTGTTGGAGCTTTTGTTTTGATCTTCTCCTTCTAATTCCTCCTCCCTATCAATGCTTCATAGTTCACGCATATTTCATTGCAGCACCCACTTGCTAGATAATTACATGGGGCGATTGTTAATGTTGCTGTTGAAATAAAAACTTCATTTACTTAATTCCTAAGGAGGAAAGAGCCTCTTGTGTCAAAGTTTTTTTGTCCAATCAGCCTCACTACCTCTATCTACAAAGTCTTGGCTGAAGTCCTTGTCAATTGTTTGAGAAAAGTTATGGCTTCTTCTATATCTTTGCATTAAATAGAAAAAGCTGGTGGATTCTAAAACTTATTTTGAGAAAGCATTTGATACTATGCTCTGCTCCTCTGCTGGTTGCTCTATTTGGTGGCGTTCTGCTAATAATCTTCTTTGGTTTTGGCTACTCTTCATATTTTGGAACTTTGTTTTAGTATGAAGATCATATCGTGGAATGTTAGGGGTTTGGGTGATTATAATAAAAGGTTGCTGATCAAGAAATTAATTCAAAGCCATTGTCTGGATATAATCTTGATTCAAGAGTCAAAATTGATCAAAGCTGACTGGAGTTCAGAAAACGTTGGCTGGTCAGAAGTTGGTTCTTTGGGGAGATCCGGAGGTTTGCTCATTTTATGGGATGACACTAAAAGATCTGTTAAGGACGTGTTGAAAGGAGGTTACTCCATTTCTATTCGTTTTTTCCTTTTTTTTGAACAAGAAACAAACTCTCATTGATGTAATGAAAGGAAAAATGTTCAAGAGATATAAACTCCCATAGGGAGTGGAGATAAAATAAAAAGAGCAAAAACAAAAAGCCAGAAACAAATACAAACAATCTCATCCTTAGGTACCCAATCAAAAAGATTAACTAAGAACTTGTGAACTTGTGAAAGAACCCGATAAAAGCCTACAGTGAACCAGTAGACTTAGGCATGAAGAAATTTTTTTCCACAAAACTTCAATAGCCGATGACATTCTATGAACTCAGAAGGATATCCAACTCAGAATCTTTCAGCAATGAAATCAGAAGGATAGCCAACTTAGAATCTTTCAGCAATTCAAACTCGGAAGCAAACTCAACAACTCTAGCACAGAACTTTTGGAATTTCCAGCCCCAAACTAATCACCAGCAGAACCTTGAGATTCCTAGACCCTTGGAAGGAATTCTTTAGACATCAAAAGCTTTTGAAAACAGGGGCCCCAATATTCAACCTCTTAATCAACCTGGATCAGAGCATAAATTCTCAAAAGTGACCACAAACCTGCAAGATGTGCCAAAAGCTTGCACAATACCATGGCTTAACCTATTCCTTTCAATCAACAAAAAGTTTGGAAAGCAACCACAACATTGATAGGCAATGATTCTAATTTTTAAGAACAAACTACCACGAATCAACATGCACCTTACTGGAAAAAATTCTGCTCAAGTAAATAAAAATTAAGTAACTTTTACTTCAAAACAAACCTCCAGAAAACCTCCAGAAACTCCAAAAAACAGAGGATGAAATGAAATCCTGCATTCAAAATCCCTTGAGTATTCAACTGCGTTAGTGAGAGGTATTCCTTGTTGACCTCATTGCCTCGAGTATTCAACTGCTTTGGTAAGAGGCTCCCCATGACTCCAATTCAGTCCAACCAAAATCTTTAACACTCCAAAGAGACTTCACAGTTTTACCATCAATTGAATTTAGCTTCGTTTCCTGGAGAAGAACAATATCAAGACTCTGTTTTCTAATGAAGCTTTTGGTAATCAGCCTCTTTTTGAAATCTTCAAGACCACTGTCATTCCAAGAAACATTCTTCATATTGGCAAAAGAATACCTCTTACGAGGAAAATGGAATTAATGTAATTCTAACCTTTTTAAAGAAAGAAACAGGGGATGTTAAGAGAATTTTCTCTGAATCATAGGAGTAGCCGTTTGCCTGCAATGGGGGATGTTCTTCAAACAGAGCATTAAGAACCTTGTGCATTGATGGAGTTTTCGTAGAATCACTTATAGGATCTGAAGCGTGATTGCAAAAAGGGAGAATTCTCACTACTCATACTCAAGTTTAAAATAGAATCTTCATCTGAGTGATCCCTTAAAAGAGATCTCCTTTCAGTTATAGCGCAGTGGCCCAATTTGGAAATGAAGACGATGTGGATTTTGTAGAAAAGCCAGCGACCAGAGGAGGAGGGACAGTTTTCAGCGTAGTTGTGTTGAAAGCTTCAATTAAATTGTCTGAAGTGGGCCCATAGGAACTTCATTTCTTGACAGAGGGGATAACATAAGGCTTTTCCTTTTCCGATTGTAAAAATAAGGTAAGACTTTTATTCCATATTCCTTAAATTTTCCAAAAATCACAGATTGAGAAGACCCTTTCAAATTTTGCCCACCAAGCACCGATGGCAAAGGGACAACAGGGCTCTGATCATTTAATGTTACTGCGGCAATATCAATTCCAGAAGGTTCCATGAGAGTGATTTTTTTTCAAAATCATTAATATCTCAAGATTGAGGAGAGATATAATGCAGGGGGCAAACAGTTGACTTCTTGAATGCGGTCATTAGTAATTTCTTTTGGTAGTTCAACAGGAAAATTATTACTTCTCTAATCATTTATTACAAAGTGGCTATGCTCTAAATATAATTGACCCGATTCAATTACCCCCATATTATCCAATATTTCTTTCTCAGGCGGTTTAGATGCTTTTGAAGAAAACTCTTCATTTTTCTTGCAATTCGAATTCAAGTGGGAATCAACTATACATTCTAACCGTTCATCTTCTGCAGACCGTTTGACTCCCTCCAACTTTCCACCTTCGGCCATCCGTTCGTCTTCCTCTATCCTTTCTTCAATGACAATTCGTTCGTCATCTTCCAACTGTTCATCTTTCAATATTGTATTGATACGATCCATATCAATCTGATTTGAAATTCTAGATGTATCGAAGATGTTACTCGATTCAAACATCAAATCCCTCCTTGAAGGCAGCTGAATATTTGAAAATTTCACCAAGAAACTACCAAGAACTGGATCAGAAATCGACATATTGGCATAGAGAAAACCACAAATATTTTCCTTTACCTTAATGAAAGCGTCTTGATAGTCCATCATCTTGAGAGTTGAAGATGAACACTCCAACAAACCCCCAAAGTAGAATCCTAGAGCTTCAAAGACAGATCTAGTCCAAAACTTTAAGGGTAAGTCACTTATTTTAAGCCAACCTCCATAGCTCACAACTATCTCTTTTCGACTATGAATAGAAAAATTTCATTTTTCAATCTTTAAATGTAAACTCCCAAATCGTCTCCACTTTCCAAGCCTTAATGCAGAAGAACTTGTGATTTTTACTTTAAACATAGCTTTGTCGTCCATGATGGGGTTTAAACATAGATCTTCAGAAAAATGATTTTTAAGAACAGAGGAAATTCGTGCTAGTCATCATGTGCACAAAACCTTGTAACAACAAGAACTTTTGACCACTATGTCTGAACCACTTCAAAATTCTTTCTAACCCCATATTCATGCGGAGATACTGAAGCAGAAGACTGCATACTATTCGATTTAAGAGTTTCAACATAGGAACTCTTTAAAATTGGCTTAGCAATTTGATCCTTGGACTATGGATTGTTAGAAACCCTTGCTTTCATCGTCTCATCCTTCTTTAACTAGGTTGGAAAAAAATTAGTAATTCCCAGAATAAAATCGAGCCATTCTTATTCACTTGAGTAGGAATAATCACCCTTCTTCTTCCTCCCGAAGGAGGTCATACTACACATTCTAGATTCTAATTATATTGAGAGCAGAATTTGCGAATTCGTCTGGTACCAGACTCATCTCCAGTTTGTTCGAAAAATGATTCTGGTAACAGATTCAAAAGAATTTGGACAATGGGACTCTCAAACCACGAAAGTTGATCATAACTTAACTCCAACTTTGTCTTCCTCGAAACATCTTCACCATAAAACAGATTATTTGCAACCCAAGCACAGAAGAAGCTATTATCAACTTTGCAACTTTTAATTTCCATACTGCTAAACACTACGAATCTTGATAAAGGTGGAACACAAATCACAAAAATGTTGAACCCAGCTAAAAACAGATTGGAAATCTTCCGTTACCAGAAAACACCACGGGAGAAGGAAGAATGACTGCTGGAAGGGAAAGAAAGAGGAAAGAGAAAAGAGGGGAGAGGGGAGAGGGGAGAGCATACTTATCTTTGCTTAAGACACTCAATGGGAGTTTTATATAATAACTCCATTTATATTCTTGTATCTTATTCCAAAAATTTGGATTTTTGGATTTCAAATATTTATGGTCCTACTGATTATAGAGAAAGGAAGTTTTTTTGGGATGTGCTATGATCAATATATGCATATGTCTCAAGTCTTTGGTGTTTGGGGGTGATTTCAACGCAATTAGATGGTCTTGTGAATGTTCTACTGGTTCAAAAGCGGTCATAAGGATGAAGATGTGGAAATTCCTCTTCAAAATGGCTTTTTTTTTTGTGAAGTGGGTTACGGCCTGTGCATTCATTATTGAAGACTAAAAGTCCTCGGAAATGCAACATTTTTTCTTGGATTTTGATAAATGGCCATATTCATTTTTTTGAACAAAAAAAACAACTTTTTATTGATATATGAAAAGGAAAATGTTCAAAGATACAAACTCCCATGAGAAAAGAAAAGAAAAAAGTCCTGAGTAAATAAACTTCCAAAATTACAAGAAAAAATAATGAATACATCAATCTTCTAAAAAGAAAATGTTGCAACACTCCTTGAAGCTGAATCATAAACCAAGACCATCCCCGTCGTAAACAAAAAGATTTCAACCTTTTAATTAAAGAAAAGCACTCCGAAGAGAAATACTTTGGGGACAAAGAATTGCTCCACCTCCAGAAAACAAGATCCTCCCATTCGATCTTGACATCAAAGACTATCTCAATTAACTTATTTTCATAAAGCCGGATGTTTGATCAAATCTTCATCTTCTTTTTGCAAGAGATCTTATTTTTTCACCTTTAAACCACCAAAAATGAAAGCACCATCCCCCAGAGACTTTTGAACAAAAATCCAATAAACTAAATTATTTAATCTCAAATATGAATTTTGACATTTGCTGCCAAATTGAGATGAGATTCACAAAGATTTGTCGTAAAAAATTCTATGATTTTTTTTTTTGACCAAAGCTCCAAAAGCATTGCTTTGAAAATGTTGATCCACGATAAATTAGTGTTGGAGGTAAGATTTGAGATACAAAGAATCGTCCAGCAAAGACGCGTGTCAGCAAGAATAACTCCCCAGTCTTGGTTCACGCGACATTATTAAGCAACCATGTAACATTGGGAGCGTCCAATTCCACATTGAAATTTGATCTAGGCATATCTTGACTGCTATCAGCAGAAACAACATAATTGTTAAAAACCAATATGCATGAAGCTGACCAACTATGATAATGAATATTACTTGCATCGACAACAAAAACACCACTGATTGGTGATGGCACTGCAAGAAGCTTGTAAGCATCATAAGGGAGATTCTTTGAAAACTTTGTTGACTGAAATTTTGGACTCATCCCACATAATCAGCAAATCACCCAATTTCCCCTAAGTAGCAGCTTCAGACCACCCAACATTCTTTGCACTCCAGAAGGATTTAAACAAAAATTCTATCATAGATTCTATCAACTGCTGTCAATTTAGATTCTTAAAGTATAACAATATCCGACATTGATTTCAAATAAATTTCTTTAAAATCAACCTCTTGTGAAAATCTCCTAAACTATGAACAATCCATGAAATGATCTTCATTCTCATAGTTCCAATGGCCATATTAATGCTGCTGATACTTTGCAAAAGAAGTTGCCTTTGATGATGTTATCTCCAAGTACATGTGTACTTTGCCTTGCTCATGGAGAATCTCAAGATCATATCTTGTTTCATTGCTCCTATGCTTTTGGCTGCCGGTCTTCTCTATTTTCTCTTTTCAATCTTCATTGGGTCTTTGCAAAGTCTTCAAGTTGTAATCTCCTTCAGCTACTTGGCGGTCCCTCTTGGAATTCACGTGGATAAATGTTGTTAAGGCTCTTTTGTATGAGCTTTGGTTTGAACGAAATTAGCATATTTTTGAAGACAAAGGGAGATCGTGGATTGAATGTTTCAGTTCTGTAAAGTTCAAGGCGTCTCTATGGTGTTCTCTTTCTAACTTGTTTGATTCTTATTCTGCCTTATCTATTTGTAATCATTGGGTTGCTTTTATCCATCCCTTTTGATTATTATCTTTCATTTTTTTTAATTTTATTTTTGTTTCTTCACTTCTATCGGAGGTTGTTTCTCTTAGAGCAGTATTCCTTTTCATATTTTCAATGAAAAATTGTCTCTTGTTCTAAAAAACGAAAGCATTTGATATGAATTGATTGAGATTTTCTAGAGATTGTTCTTCATTAGAAAGACTTTGGTTCTAAATGGATATGTTGGATTCATGGATGTGTACGTGATCTCAGGTTCTCTATTTTCATCAATGGTTGGCCAAGAGTTAAGATCTTTTGCAACTAGAGGAATGAGGCAAGATGTTCCTTTTATCTCCATTTCTTTTCGTAAGTAGCATACTGGAAAGTATTTATTCAAAAGGTCATTATGAAGGTTTTATTGTTGGTAAGAATGCAGTTCATATTTCTCATCTCCAATTCGCGGATGACTCTTCTTTTTTGTAAAGATGATGAGAAAATGTTGATTGCTTTAGTTGAAACCTTTGAGGCTTTTGAATGGATCTTAGGGCTTAAGGTTAATTGGGATAAGGCTTTTATTTGTGTTGTCAATATCCTTTCTTGCACGAATCACTAGGCTTCGAGATTTAATTGCAAAGTGGAGGAGCTGCCTATTTTTTATTTAGGCTTACGATTGGGAGGGAGACCTCGCTCTATCTTTTTGGTCTCCTGTTTTAGAATGTATTCAGAAAAATTTATCCAAGTGGAAAAGGTTTAATCTCTCCCGTGGTGGAAGACTTACATTGTGCTCATCGGTGCTTTCAAACTTGCCAATTTATTATATATCTCTTTTCTCATGCCATGTCAGGTATGTTCCCAAATTTTTTTTTTGGATAAGAAACAATTTCATTGATAATATGAAATGTTACAAAGGTGAGTCCTGAGGGATTACAAAAAACTTATCCAGTTTTGAATAAGAGAAGATAGCTATATGAACTGAATAATGCATTTCTTTTACACCACTATAGAGCCAAAAAGAGAGTACAATCAGTAAGTTCTATAGAGGATCTTTCTTTGTCATTGAAAATGCGATTATTCCGCTCGTTCCAAATGATCCATATGTAAGCGCAGTTGATGTTGTTCCATAAAATACGTTTGGCTTTTGTGAAGGGGTGGTGAACGAGGATGAGGCTGAGGCAGTTCAAGACCGATTCATTGAAAACGACTGCCCACCTGAAAGCAGCTACAAAGTGAGACCAAATCTTCGTTGCCATTGGACATCTAAAAAATAAGTGGACAACAGATTTGCTGCCATGTTTGCAAAGGGGACACCAGCTAGGGGAAAGGGTAATCGAGGGGCATTTTTCTGCACTCTGTCATTTGTATTGATACAATGATGACTAACCTCCCAAATGAGGAATTTAACCTTTTTAGGGTAGGAGTCTTTCCAGATATTGAGAAATAACTACTCATGAGGGGAGGGTTGATGGTTGGTCTGAGAGGAGATCAAAGATTTTGTAGTGTAAAGACTTGTACTGTCCAAGTTTCACACCCATTTATCTGGGCTGTTGGATGGTCTGTAGTCAGAAATTAAACGAGTGAGGGCAGTCCGGTCTTGAATTTCGTCATCCTTGAGATTTCTTCTAAAATAAGGTCCCCAAGATAGGTTGTGATGGTCCCAAAATTCAGCAATGGTGGCCTCCTTATAGCATCAGAGATTGTAAAGGTGGGAAATAATTCTGATAAAGATGGTTGTGAAACCCATGGGGAGAGCCAAAACTTTGTGGTCGAGCCATCCCCAACTTTATGTGTGATATTGTTAAGGATAAGCCCACTTAGCTTAGAGATAAAACTCCACGGGCTTTTTTGCAGAGGCCTTCATACAATTGGCAGCCATATTATCAACACTTTGGGCCCTAAATTTTGCATGAATGACTCTACACCATAGGGCGTTAGGCTGCTGCTAGAGTCTCCAAAGCCACTTGGCTCTTAGCACTTGGTTTTGGATTCGAATGTCTGTAATTTCAAACCCTCCTTCCGGTATAGTTTTTTTCACTTGTTCCTATTGAAGTTGATTCAATTTCGCCTTCTCTGAGTTGCCAGACCATAGAAATTTGCAGAAAAGTCCCTCAATCTTGATTGCGATCTTCTTTGAGATGTAGAAAAGAGAGAGGTAGTAGATGGGGAGGTTGGATAGTGTAGTGTTCAAAAGAGCGAGTCTTCCTCCCTTAGATATGAATGAGTGGTTCCAGTTGTGAAGTCTTGTGTTAATCTTCTTAATAATGGGCTGCCAAAAGCCGCCTTTCCTTGAGTTGCCATGTAAAGGGAGACCCAAATAGGTGGTAGGCCAAAATACATATTTACAGCCATATCAGGTGGCTAAAGACTCCACCATCCAGGGATCACAATTGATGCCTAAGAATTTTGACTTGAGGCGGTTGATATTAAGGCTCGAAAGTCTTTCAAAGGTGTTGACAATGTTGAAAATGTTACGTAAATCTTCTTCTTCGAAAGATGAGAAGTGGATGGCGTCGTCGGCAAACAAGAGGTAGTTGATTTGGATGCTATTACTTACAACAAAACCTTTAATCAAGCTTTGTTCATGAGCGTGCGTGAGCATACGACTTAGTCAGTCGACCACAAGAATAAAAAGAAAAGGGGACAAAGGATCGCCTTGACGGAGGCCTCTAGAAGCAATGATTTTGCTTCTAGGTCTGCCATTAATGATGATAGAATAATTTGTCGAAGAAACACAACCACGGATCTGTCTCCTCCATGATGTGCCGAACCCTTTGGCCTTCAAAATGGCATCCATGAACTTCCAATCGACCTTGTCGAAGACTTTTTCAATATCAAGCTTAATAACAACCCCAACAAGTTTCCTTCTTTGATACTCCTCAATAAGCTCATTGGCGATAAGAGATGCATCTAAAATTTGGCAACCATGAACAAAGGTTGATTGGTAGGGAGAAATAGTGTATGGGAGGACTAATTTTCTCGAGCAATGATTTTGTACATACTCGAAGTAAGACTGATGGGCCGGAAATCGTTTATTGATTTGGCGTTTGTTCTTTTGAGGATGAGACAAATATAAGTATCATCGAGGCTTGCATTAATAATGACATTCTAAAAAAAAAATCAAGGAACACACTTTTTATGTCGTGCTTTAGAATGTTCCAAGATTTTTTTGAAAAATTTAGTTGGAAATCCATCTGGAAATTTGTTCGTGCCAAGATTATCGATGACCCTTTTGATTTCCTCTTCTGTGAAAGGAGCTTCCAACATTGGCTATTAGTCCGAAGAAATAGGTGCCCAGTTAATACCAGTGCGGAGGCTTCTTAGGTTGTTCTTTTTGGTGAATAGATCCTTGTAAAAATTCACAAATTCTGAAATAATGTCAGCATCGCATGTGAGGCTAATCCCTTGTCTGGATTTTAATTCAATAATGGCATTTTTTCGGCTCTTGGCAGCCGTGTATCGATGGAAAAACCTGGAGTTTTCATCACCCTCTAAGTTCCATTTGGACTTGCATTTTTGTTTCCATAGGATTTCCTCCTTAGCGCGGATGGAAAGTAGCCCCTCCTTGAGATCGATTATGTTGGAGCGAAGAGGAGGAGAAATAGGGCCTCTTTCCTCAGCCAAATCAATGGATTGCGATATCCTTAAGGATCTTGGATTTCTTCTATTGGATGTTGCCAAAAGTATGCACGTTCCATTCTTTAATGGAAGTTTCAGCTCTTTCATCTTCTGAATAAACCCAGGGCCAGGCCAACCAGTGATAGGGTGTTGATTCCACCAATTTTCAAGGAAAGAGAGGAAATTAGGGTGGTGCAGTCACATATTCTCGAACTTGAAGGGAGTTGGTCCCCATTTTTTATTGCCAAGAGTCAGGAGAAGGGGATAGTGATCCGAAGTTGGGCGCTCTAGTCTTTGCAGGGAAGCAACACATAATTTATCAATACAATTCTCGAAAATAAGGAAACGATCAATTCACGAGTGTGTTGGAGGGATGCAGAAATCAAACCATGTGTATAGACCATTTGCAATGGGGATATCATTGAGGCAACACGGTTGGAAGGAGGAGTTGAAGCGTCTCATGTTTGGTGAAGGGCTTCTGTGATTGGAGTTCTCACAAGACCACTTAGTGATGTTGAAGTCACCACTCAGAATCCAAGAGTCAGAGCAGAGCCCAGCAAGATCCCAAAGCTCCTGCGAGAAGAGAGGTCTTTGGCTATCTGTGGATGGGTCGTAAATCCAAGAAATCAAAAAGTGAAATCTGTCAGTGAGGGAAATCAAAATAGAGAGCGAAAAGGAACCTTCGATGATATCCGATATAGAGAAATGTGGGTCACTCCACATGATAAGTATGCCCCAGAGGATTCACGGGCATCCAGAGAAGACCAGGTCACGTTCTTACTTCTCCATAAAGATTTAATCAGGCCCTTGTCAATATTGCTGATTTTTGTTTCTTGGAGAATCACGAATGAAGGATTGTGCTTGGTTGTAGATGTTTTGATGATGGATTTTTTCTTCCAAGAGCCTAAACCCCTTACATTCCATGAGAGGATGATCATAAAGTGGAGCTTGCCCCTTCTCGAATGTATGAGACGTTGGGTTTCTCATAGCTTACCGCTGATTGCATGCTTTTTAATTCTCGAAGTCCTTTTGCTTGCTTTGGGGTTAGTTTCTTTTTGTTCTTTTTGGATGGTGTAGCCATAATACATAAGCCGCAATCCTCTAACTAGGGAGTGGGAGCACGAAGATGGAATGAATATGGGTAAGCTCTGTATTGTTGTTACCTGTATGGATGATGGTTTAGAAGAGGATCATTTTGCAATAGGGAACATCAATAGGGATTTGTTCTGTGTGATCGGAATGACCAAAATCTGACTCGAGACAAGAGGGCACAGAGGATTCCAGAGGGCTAGGAAGAGGGCTGGAGAGAAAGTCTTCTGTCTCAGTTTCAGATGTAATGGCAACGATGGAGGTGGAGTTTTTTTTCCCTCGAACAAAATGGGCTTCTTTTTGGTTTATGCAAAGATTTTTGGAGTTGGGATGGTTGGCAAGAAGGGAAGGGTCAAGAAGGTCAGCTTGGGAAAGGTCAACATCGGAAAGGAAATCAGAATTAGGTTTAGTAGGTGGGAGGGTTTTATCGAGGGTCAAATCGACAGGTGAGGGGAGAGAGGGGTTTACGGTGATAGGGTAAAGGTTTTTGGTGAGCGGGACCCCATGGAGTCAGATAAAATATGGGGTGAAGGAAACTCATTTAATGAGATGTCCTTTTGAGGTTCAACAGAAGCGTGACTCGAGGGGAGTGCCACTTTGGGTCCAGTGAATTTGTCACTCCCCTTGGGTCCAGTGAATTTGTACGGTCCCTCAGGATTCTCATTGCCTTTTTCTTTAAAAAATTCTCCAGCCGGAGGTGGACGGGTGCCATAAACTCCGGCCATGTAACCAATATGTGGGTTGGGTCAAAAAATGGGTCAATTTGGACAGAGAACTCCGTTGAGGATGAAGGAAGCGATACCTTTGCTGGGATGAAGCTCGTTGAGTTTCCTTTGATACGTATGCTAGCTTCCATAACCTCCATAAAGTTTAGGGTTTTGTTAGAAGCTTCTATAAAACCTCCGCATTCATCTCCTATGTACTTCTATGTGTCTATGTCCCATTTGTCAAAGGGGAGGCTCTTTATTTTGATCCATCCTCCATAGGAAGGAACCTTACTTTCCTTGCTATATTCATCATGAGACCACTTTTTGTACTGTATATTGAAGGGACCTACTTTTTGCCAACCTTTGTAATTGCTTAGAATAAGAGCTTGTTCTTTGTCCTCACACTTCATGATGGCCTTGTTTGGTTGGAAAGGCAGTATGCAGTGACTTCAGCTTGGATACATTTGAGGATTTTGTACCAACTATCATAGAAATTTTCTCTCTGCACAATGATGATGTTCTCAGTTTCAACGACTAGAACTTTCTGATTACAAAATGTCTGGCTTGTTGGTTGGGCTTTCTTGAGAGGAGTGGAGGTGGTTGGAGCTTTAATGGGACCTTTAATGCGACTTGAAGGCTTGGTTGGTGGGAAAGGATTCTTTAAAAGAGCTTCTTTGAAGGTAGGTATCTCCTTCTTGATCCCTTTTTGGACGTCAGAGTTATACTCCTCCATTGTTGTTGAGATGGCCTATTTCAGCCGAGTATCCCTGCCTGTTTGATGTTTTCCAAATCCAAAGGACATGGTCATCGACACTATTTTCTTTGAAGAATTTTTGGTTGAGAGGTAAGTTCGAAAGGGTAGTGAAGCAGTCATGTATCCAGCGGAGGGTACTCCAGTGGATAGAGATTGAGAACGTTTTGTCAAGCCTAGATTCTGTGATCCGCACTTACTTCCTCGACTGGCTGCATCGAGTTCAATGAGGAAGGTTTTTTTGGTCAATGGAGGCAGAGTGTCGTTGATGGGATGAGGCCATGGTAATGGTTAGAGAGAAGCTCTACGAACGCCTTCATCGGTGGAAGCGGTGAAGAATGCGCCTCGCTCCAGCAAAAGCTCCATCGCAGTCTCCCGCATCTTTCTCCGTTGTTCCCTTCTAATTCTCCCTCTCCTTATATATAATCTGCACCTTTAAATGGACCTACAATATAATATTAGATAGCGAGCAACTACTAGCATTGTAAATGGCTGTGTAAATTTTCACATAAAATTACGAACAGTTTCCTCCAAAATTCAACTAGCCCGATGTTTAACTAATGGGCAAGTGTTATGTTCCCAAATTGATAGTTCAATTTGCAATTTTTTTCGGGAATGTAACTCTATTAGCCCTTTTAATCATTTGGTACACAGGAATTTAACCTCACTGCCTTTGGATTTTGGTGGATTGGGAATTGGTGGTCTCAAAAGGAAAAATCAATTTTATTAGTCAAGTGGGGTTGGAGGTTTGCTAAAGAACCAAATGCACTATGGAGAAGAGTTATTGAAAGTTTGTATGGCTCTGATGCTTTTCATTAGTTCTCTGGTAGTAAGACTTTAACCAGTTCCAAATGCCCTTGGTTCAATATTCAAAGTTTTGAGATATTTCTCTAAAGCTAAGTTTAATGCTTCTTGGTAGTGTTCTTTGGCTTCATCTTTTGAAGCTTATTCCCCTGGTGACATTGTTTCTAATTGGGATGCTTTTTTTCATCCGTTTTAGTTCTTTTATCACTTATTGCTTTGGACTTTATTTGTATTACTCTATTTGGAGTTTGTTTCTTTTTTGATCTTTTGTGTCTTTTCATATATTTCAATGAAAAATTGTTTCTTGTTTCAAAAAATATTTCTGAGTTTTGAGCGTCTGCAAGAGTTTATGTGCATTTTTCTTTTGGAAATGGAAAGAGAATTTTGTTTTGGCATGATATCTGGTTGAAGGATTATGTATTGGCATCCATTTATCCCAGGCTGTTTAAAGTTGTTTCCAAGCCGTTGTGCTCTATTAATGAAGTCTGGGATTCAAATGTTGCTTCTTGGCATTTCGAGACTTGAACATGTTTAATGGATGAAGAAATTTCAGAGTTTGAATCACTCCTATCTAGATTCTCTTTTAAATTCTATTTGGGCGAAGAATGTGGATGACAATTTTTGTTGGAAACTTGAGCCATCATGAGGTTTTTCTATGAAATCCTTGAATAATTCGTTAGCTTCTGCTTCATCAGTGGATAACTATTTGCTCTCAGCTATATAGAAAACGAAAAGCCCAAGAAAAGTAAATGTATTCTCTTGGATTCTATTGAATGGTTATTTTAATTCGATGGACAATCACCAAAAGAAGCTACAGGCCTCAGCTCTTCAACCTTCTATATGCTTTTGTGTTATGAAGCATCTGAAAGTCCAAATCATTTGTTGTTTTACTGCAAATTTCAAAAGCTTGCTGGAATGCTCTTTTTCAAGCCTTCGACTTGGGCCGGGTTTTCTTGATCCAAAAAATAATTTTTTGCAGCTTCTAAATCCGATCGAATGTCGTTTATTATGAATCAATTCTATTAAAGCCATTACTTATGAATTATGGTTCAATAGAATCAAAGTGAAGGAAAATACAAATCTTGGGAGGATTGCTTTACTTTTGCCAAGTTCAAAGCCTCCTCATGGTGTTCTTTTTCAAAATCTTATGATGACTTTTCTTCTTTTGATATTTGTTGTAATTGAAATGCTTTTATTTTTCCCTCTTAATTTTGTTGTCTCTTTTCATTCCTTTTGGAATTTATTTATCTTTAAACTTTTTGTAATCTTTTCATCTATTCAATGAATTTTTTTTTATTATTATTATTTATTATTTTTTTAATATTGATCCAAATTAACTTTGCCTTTGAGGGGAGAGAGGGACTGCAAAGGAGATGAAGAATATTAGATCTTGAATCTTCACCAAAAACCCAACCCATATTGAAATGGGAGAACGTCACATTCCACGCAGAGTTTGCAAACAAACAGTGATAAAATTAATGATTCTAAGATTCACTTGCCTTCATGCATAAAATACAACTTTGCCTTTGAGGGGAGAGAGAGATCGAAAAGGAGATGGCGAATATTACATCTTGAATCCTCACCAAAAACCCAGCTCATATTGAAATGGGAGAACATCACATTCCAACAAGAGTTTGCAAACAAACAGTGAAAACATAAATGATTTTGAGATTCACTTGCCTTCATTACATAAAATACAAACCGTTGGAGAGAGCATCGTGAAAGGATATTTGAAAACTAGGAGTTTTTGAACCAAGTTTGTTAATGGTTCTTGACTTGAAATGATAAATGAATGTTTTGCATAAAAATTCGTCAATTGTTTGACCTTTGACCTGCAAATAAGAGGGTAGCTTGGGATACTATAAACTTTAGTATGTTTTGGACCTTGAGAATGGAAGAATTATATAATTGCAAAACATCTAAAGGCCCTAGGATGATTCTGTTTGTGTGTATTTTTTGTGCTTTGTTTAGTCTTATATAATATAAAAAAATTAAAAGTATAGAAGTTTTATACTTTTGCTGGCAGCAAGCCTATTGTGAAGTTCTAAATGCCCTTGGTTTGCGATTTCTAAAATTTGGAATGAAGCAAAGTCCAACTTGAGGTTTTCTTTTGGCAACAGAAGGTGTATTTCTTTTTGGCATGATATTTGGGTATCTTCATTAGCTTTGGCTTCTCAATTTCCCAACTTACTTCGTGTTGTTTCCAAACCATCTTGTTCAGTTTCGGAGGTTTGAGATGAGAGTACCACCTCTTGGCATATAACTACCCGTTGAAGTCCAAAGGACCTGGAGTACTCTTATTCTTTCAAAAGTTGCAATACTACTCTTCACCTTTATTAAATGTTTCAAAAATATCTTTTAAAAAAAATTTAGTTGGATGTTTGACAAAAAGTTGACGTGCCTACTAACATATGAATTACGTAGATACAAAATAGCCTACGTGGTAACATAAGTGAAAAAAACGCAACGTTTTAAGATTAATTTGAAACTTTAAAATAAAATAAATTTTTTGAAAAATCAAAATTAACATTTAAAAGTGCAGGCAAAAACAAACGGAACACTGCATTTTTTTTCACTTAAGTTGCCACGTAGGGCGTTTTGTATCCATGTAATCCATATATTAGTAGCCACGTCAACTTTATGTCAAATATCCAATGAATTTTTTTTTAAAGAGTATGTTTTGAATGTTTAGCAAAGGTGACGGTAAAGGTGTACATAGCTCGGTTCGACTTGGGTTGGAGGTCGAACCGAGGCCGAACCGAAGCCAAACCATTTTTTTAAAAATTAATATGGGATACCGAGCCGATCGCCATTCATGAGAAAATCGAGTAGACAGAATCGAGGAACTGGTGGTTCGGTTGGTTTCGGTTTGGCTGTTAGCTGCCTGTGTGTTTTGGTTATTTTTGGGGTGGGTTTGTGTTGGGTTGGAATAGGAAAATGGGAAATTTGATCGACTACTTTATTTTCCAAGTTTAGCTTTATTTACACTTTAATTAAGGCTAAGTTTAGATTAAATAATAAATAACATCCAAATTCCAATACTTCAAGTCAATAATAAAATGAAATCTAAAATTCACTACTCAAAACTCACAAATTGTTTCAACAATAATTAATTAAAAAAAGGTAAATTGTCAACTTGTAAACTTAAAAATGGTAAATTTCATGAAGCATTCTTTATTTCTTTTCCCTTGTCCATCTGGTTGCTGGTTGCTTATTCTATGCATTTTTTGAAATCTAAAAAACAATAAAAAAAATTAGAATTAATTTATAAACATTAAAAATATAAACATTAAAGATGTATGATATATGTAATAAAAGATGTTAGAATTAATTTATTTTGTAAATGTAATAAAGTTTCTAACCCTTTTCAACTCGAGAAACTTCCTCCAAATGTGATTGAAGATCAATAATTTTGGGTACAAATAAGTGCCTCAACTGTGGATGGAGCCAATGCATAGCAAAATGGATCAACTACTCTCCCACTAGTACTGAATGCAGACTCGATATTGGAATTGCTAAAATATCTTGATACAACTTTGCTAAGAACTCCGTATCTGAAAGAGTTTACTCTACACCAATCTAAGATATTAAAATTCTCATCTAGTGTTGTGCGACACTCCATCAAGTAAACATCCACCTTTATGTCCATGTCCAAATTATCTTTATCATCTTCCATATCAGCCTGTTGAGAGCAAAAAGAATCTGCAACACTATCACAGTATCACTAGTATGGGTACAGGTACGGGTAGAAGTAGAAGTAGATTGACTCATTCAACTCTTTGATGCAGAAAAAACATTCTTAGGCATAGACAAATTATATTCATTGAATAGTTGTCTCAAAACATCTTTAACTTTCTTTCCAATTTCCTTTGCCACATTAGACTCAAATAGTTGATTGAAACAATACATAAGAAACTTTATCTTGTAATGAGGGTAGAGAATAAATGCAACATATGATTAGTAATTTGCCTGTTCACTATTCCCCCAATACTTGTCATATTTCAATTGTGTTTTGGTCACAACGTCAGCAAGAATGAGACTATCACTATCACAAAAATATTTTCTTATACAATTGGGAATAGTAGCAATCTCATGGAAGGCCATATTGGAAGTACTATAAAGAGAACAAAAAATTCTAGTAGTCCCTTAATAAAATATAGATAAAAATTTTGTGAATATGCGAACAACCTCCCAATCTGTACTTTTTGGATTATCCTCTTTCATGTTCAAGTAGGCTATGTCATGGTCTTCTAATCGTTCAAATGCCTTCTCAAATTTTTTTGCTGGCTCAGGCATTAAGTATGTTGAGTTCCACTTAGTTGGAACATCACGACATAGAAGACTATTGCTAGATATGTTCTCCTCTTCAAAACACTTCTTAAATTTATAAAATCGAGCATAAGAGGATTTAACAAATCTTACAACATTTCGAATTCTAATCACTAACTCATGTACCTCTTTCAAGCCGTCCCGCACAATCAAATTCAGAATATGTGCACAACACCTAACATGCAGAAACTCACTATCCTATACTAAGCCATGTTTAAAAAGCTTAACAAGATAACGAATAACAGTATCGTTTGATGAAGCATTATCGACAGTCAACATTAAAACCTTTTCAATCCCCCATTGTTTCAAACACCTTTCAACTTCTCTTCCTATTGTCTCCCTTTTATGATTATCAATTTGAGAAAAATTTATGATCCTCGTATGCAACTTCCAATTACTATCAATAAAATGTGCAGTCAAGACCATATAATTAATATTTTGACCGAATGTTCAAGTATTAGTTGTGAGTGAAATTGTAACTCCTTCGATGGACTCTTGTTTCTCTTTTCATTTTATCAATGAAATGTTTTGTTCCATCCAAAAAAATTAGTTGTGAGTGAAATTCTATACCCTTGATCCACAAGAAATTTTTACAAAGCTTTTTTTAGTAGCATATATTGCTAAAATATCTTTAGCAATTGTAGTTGGAGGAGGAAGAACAAACTTTGGTTCCAATAAAGTGATGGTCTCCTCCACAAATCTGTTAAATCCTTCCCTCTCCACTAATCTAAATGACAATTCATCGATTATGATCATCTCAGCAAGGAGTCTCTTAGTTTTCTGTACGCTAAAAATTTCACATTTGAGTGAGGTATTTACTGTAGTATTTTCTCCAACACGCATTATTTTTAAACACCAATTTTTGTTGAGATGCATCTTTCTTTTTTGCACAAGGACTTTGTTTGCAATAACTCTCAATATGTAATCTCATTGTCCTTGTCCCAATCCTTTTTGTATGGCAAATATATACACCACCACAATAATTGCATTTAGCTTGTGGTTTATCTTTACTACAGTCAGACAATCTAGTTTAGTGATCCCATACCATTGAAGTTCTTTTTCTCTTTCTTTCCATTGGTATGGTGGACTTGGTGGTGGCATCTCACCAAGTTCATTCATCTCGTCATTCTCAAAATCGTGATCATCTTCATTTTCATTGCTCATTGAACTCGACATGATATCACCTATATGACAATTGACAATTAGGAAAAAAAAAGTTGTTATTGATAGGATTAATTATTATAAGGTACAATTGGACACCAACACTAGTAGCCTAGTCTAGTAGGTGCTATTAATCATATTATAATTATTTTATTAAGAGTGCCTATCAAGTATCAAATATCTTAATTAAAAATAAGTTAATAAGTTTATAGTGAATCGGTTTTAAGAAAAATAAGTTGATTTTAACTTTTAAGGCCTTACCTTTTTTTAATTAATTATTATTATTGTTATTATTATTGTTTTTTTTTCCTACAAACTCACAACTTAGTCAACTAAAAGTTTTTGGGCTTGGCAATTGGCAGTCGTTTACACTACTCAAAAAGAAAAACAGAAACTTATACCCAAAAAACGAGCAACACAAAAATTAAAGTGATTCTAATTAAAGTTCCAGCCGTGTTTCTGATAGGGACCGGCACAATACAACAAACGACTAATCGTGGCCAGAGAGAATTAATTCTTATGGTCTTCTAATTTCTGGACCAGCACAACACAAGTAAAAGGCTAAAAAAGACTATACTATATTCTCCTTTGACCAAAATGACTCACAACAAATGCAAAAAAGAAAAAGCCCAGAAAACTGAAAACGTACGCAGAGCAGACTGCAGAGACCGCTAGAGGCGCAAAAAAAAAGGCTAAAATAACGATTCGATACTTACTCTTGTGAGTCTGTCGGAGATTCGTTTCCTGAGTCCAACTAGGGGCAGGGCAGTCCACAGACTCGACATGGCAGGGGCATGGCAGAGAGTGAGACCAAAAAACAAAAATTTCTAAGGTAAGCCTAAGCATGCGTAAGATGAAGGCCAAGAGAGTGAAGAATTTCGACAATAGTGATTACGTAACAAGTAATTTATTTTGAAATTTTTTTAAGGCTACGGTTTCGGTTTCCAATTAGGAAGAGGAAATTCGGTAAAGATTCTTTTCCTGTTAGTATTTATATTTATGCATTTTTTTTTTTAAAAAAGACAGTATACAGATTGGTTCGACTTACATACGGGTTGGGCTTTGCCAACCCGAGCTGAGCCACGCTCAGTGTTTTTAAAAGCCCAAGGCGCACTAAAGCGCAATAGCCCTTCGAGGCTTAAGCGCGAGGTGCCCAAAAAAGC
>JAOANK020135441.1:0-17648 GCA_026257165.2 Telfairia occidentalis
GTTGTTCATTAGAGGGATCAGTGGTACTTAAAGAACAAGAGGTAACTCAGGGGTATGACGGTGTTTGACCCAGCTGAAGTTACGAACGACCTGTGAAGGATTGACTTACTGATCATGGATATATCAAATCGACACAATATATCTATAGTGAGGAGAGTGCAGCTACTGGCTTAAGTAGAGTTACTCGTTAGTTAACGAATGTTGATTAACTAGGTCAAAGAGTTTAGCCGGTTAATCTCATATCGTTGGAGCTCATGATCCATAGGTCCATTAGGTCTCTCGGCTAGCTCACATCGGATAACACCTTGGAATAGTGTGGTGAATGAATTCGATGCGTTCGAATTCAGTTTCAGAAGGAAATTAGATATATGAGATATATTTAAACCATCGACGTTTGGTTATGAATTAAACTGTCAAAGGGAGTCATGAATGACATTTAAATGAGATTTAAATGTTGTACATATGAATAGGGATTATATTCGGAAAAAGAGTTTTTTTGAAAATCGGGCTCGGTGGCAAAATAATATTATTTCAATATTTGATATTAAAATAATTAATTAAATTAGAAATTGTTTTTAATTTAATTAAATTAAATTATTTTTTATTTTAGTTTTGGAAATTAAAATCAAATTAAGAAATAAGAGAAAAGTGGAAAGTGGAAAAGTTGGAATATTGGTTTTTGATGAGTTTCCATGTTCTTTTCTCCACATTTTGCCACCTAAATTCAATGCCTCATAACCATGGTTGAGTGTCGAGCATGGGGGAAGTGATTGTGCATGAATTTGCCTATAAATAAGCTTCAAATTCGTGCAAGAAAGATTGATGAAAGAAGTTCATTTTTAGGCTCCCAAAATTTGTTGTTCATGTGTTGAACTCTAAGCCAAATATCACTCATTCTACACCAAAATTCACCAATCAAGGGATCCCACCATCCCGTTCCAAGGCCGGAGAATAGTCGGGAAGACTCTAGTGGTGGTTCGGCAGTTGATTAGAGAAGTAATTCGCAGGAGATAGAGGAGGAATTGAGCAACAAAGGTAAGTTCTCCATTCCCTTGATTTTTCCCTTTTAAAAGCATGATTTTCCTTAATAAATTGAGCTAATTAGAGTGTTTTGATTCCTATTCCGCTGCACATGTATGTTGATACACCTAACAGCTACATGCAACAACTTTGAGCTGGCGTATAGGTGCGTGTGGAGGCTTTTTGGCAAGCGATCGGTGACGTTGGACGCTTGGTGACTTGTAGAAAAAAGGGCGCGAGGCCCAAAACTAGACGGCGCGTGGAACCGAGGTTGGATAGTAAGCTCCCAATATCCTTACTCCATTAGTTCTAACCTCGAAATTCATTAAAAACTAGGTTTAAGATAGTTTTCTAAAATGTATTTCATGTTTGACTTTAGGTTGACCAAACTATCTTTGACTGGTTCGTTAAGAAAAGTGTAGGACTCACTTGAGGTGACTTCATTTACGGACCCATTAAGGGCTTAGGTCAGATGATGTATGTTTGATATAACCCATATATGTGTAGAATATCACGATGTTTAGTGTAATACGCCTTATATGTTTATAGTACCATGAGATGTGTTATGACATATTAGTATGTTTGTTTGTGATGTGATGTGATGTGATGTGATGATATTCTATTGTGTACATGTGTTGGCATGCTTATGATTGCTCTACTGAGATATGTTGTGTTGTTGATTAGTATAGTACGACATGCATGATATACAATGTTAAGTTTTCTTGTTGTATGTTTGTGAGACCTTGCATGAACCATAATATATGAGTTTATGTTTTAAGAGGGTGACAACTACCTTCCATACTCGAAGGGTCAGTGTTGGGCGGATCCGGCTGCTGTGAATGAGTACTATCTAGCATCAAAAGCGGTCTGATACCCCAATGAATCGAGGGCCCACACTCATACCCAAAGTGAGATGGCTTCATAGTGAGATAAAGATTGTTGTTCATCCGGCATAATAAGAAAGACAACGATTAAGTCCCAAATGTCATTACCATGAGGTGCACGATCGTAGTGTTTGTAGGTCTGAACCCTTAAGTTGGGTCACTTTCTGGGCATTTGTTAAAATACTCAACCTATTCTATTACATTATTCAAGTAACGAGCGTAATGTGTGTTGTGGTTGACGAACTGGATTATTGAGGTCATGGGCAATAGTTACACGTCTAGTTTAGAATCATGTTTTGTTTATTCATGTCTTAAAATGTTTATATGAGTTTTTATTCACCCAAGAGACAATCTGAACATGCTTCTTCTCATAGCTTAGGCTCTCATTAACATGTAGAGCCTCGTAATCTATCACATGCGATGCATTTGCTATGTACTTCCACAGCAAAGAGACGTGGAAAATGCTATGAACCGTCGAAAGGGAAGGCGGTAGAGCCAATCGATAGGCCACAGTGCCAATCTGCTGCAATATTTCAAATGGCCCAACAAAACATCGGCTCAGCTTCCCCTTCTGGCCAAACCTCGAGACCTTCTTCGTAGGAGCCACTCGTAGAAATATATGTTCACCTACAACGAACTCCAATTTTCTCCGTTGTGTGTCTGCATAGCTCTTTTGCCTACTCTGTGTTGTTAGCATCCTTGTCCTGATATTCTCTGCAGTCTCGTTCGTAACATGTACTAACTCAGGTCCCAATAACTTACATTCACCAACTCTTCCCAACATACTGGCAACCAACACATTTTTCCATAAAAGGCTTGAAACGGAGACATATCGACGGTTGCCTGATAACTATTATTGTAAGCGAATTTCGTTAGATGCAGGTGAGAGTCCTAGCTCCCATTAAAGCCCAAAACACAAGCCCGTAGCATATCCTCCATAGTCTCATTCAGGCGCTTAGTTTGGCAATCAATCTATGAATGAAAAGCTGGCTGAAAGTTAACCGTGTACTCATCGCCTCTGCAAGCTCTACTAGAAGGTGGTCGTAAAATGAGGATCTCTATTAGGGACAAAAGAGGTGGGTACCTAAAAAAGTTTGCGGAAGAAAACTCTCGAACTAAAAGCTTTTTAAAAGAATCGAACTAACTGAACTCGAAAATAAAACTCTCTACTGGAATTCTAAAAATTGTTGTAACGGTTGAAGAAAATTCTACAAAAGAAGAAGACTGAAAATTGGAATCGAACTCTAAAAGAAATTTGTCTGTTCTTTCAGCGGCCTTCATTTCTATTATAGGCTTTTCGTTGTGATTAGGAAACCTATTAGGCCAAGTAGTCCACGTGGCTCACATCCAATGGTTAATTAATTTCGAAAAAGAAAGATTTGTTCCCATATTTTTAAATTCTTTTATTTTCTTGCGGATCCTCTGTGTCCCTTTTGCTTCAGAATTGCTTGATTAATACTTGTGCTAAATTAATGCTTCATTATTTATCTTCTAAACAAAAAATCCAGAATTTGTAGTAATTAACCTTAAATTCCTTCTATTTCATTCAAATGCTAGCATAAATAGATTGATGCAACAGTACGAAGTTTCTCAAAAGTCATATATTCACAATAAAGTAAAATCAAGCAATTATTAAATAAATCAAAGACAATTTACTCTAACAATGACATGAAATCTAGCCTAAAAGACTCCTAATAACTCTCTTCTGGAGAGTTATCAAATCTCCAAACTTGAACTATTGCTAGTCATAAAGTAATGCTTTAGACTTCTACGAAATCAAACAAAATGATTATGCAAACAAAATCCTATAGTAGAATTAGACAAACAATTCAACGAAAGACTATCAACTATTAAGTTATCCCACATCTCTTTCAAGTCAATCCCTTATCTACCCTTCATCTTTCTGCACATACCACAAATTTCACTTTTTCTAAAGGCCCTAACTCTTATTTAGCTAACTCCTAAATCATCAACTTTACTATGCAATTCTTCAATCAGATTCGCATCCTGTTTCCTTCTCTATCATGTCTTTGGATCCCCTAGATTTCAGTTCACAAATATTGCTCACCGAATGCTGTCTCATAAAATTTTCACACAACAAAGGTTTTGTTTCCTTCAAGTCATAGGCTTTATTTTTTAGGCTCATCATTTATCAGAAATTTCATTCATATACTTGGTAGCAAGCCTTCATGTTCTACGAAACAGTAACATTCAGGCAACACTCTTCCCTTGTAATTCTCTTTCCTTTTTTTTTTTTTGTTTGAATATTCACCTTTCTGCTGAGTTAATTTTTTTCAACAGGAAAAAAAAGGTGTCTAAAGGGAGAGAAGTGTACTACCAAAAATAGCGTTATGCGCTTTTAAAATTTTTCAGGATAGTTCAATAAAGCTCAAGAAGGACCAAAGGGACACAGCATCCCCAAACTTAAAATGCGCATTTCCTTAATGTGCTAGATAATAAAGAAAAATGGAGGAAGCCCTAAAGTTAGTCTAAAGAATGCTGGACAAGTTTGATAAGGCAAATAAAATGATTCTCTAATTGCTAGAGCAAAGTTTCCTCATGGATCAACTAAATCAAAAGCAATTTCTTAAGACTAGGCAAAATAGGTGGACTTAGTTATGGAGAAAGATTCAAAGTCAATAAGTTCTCAACCCCAAGAGACAAAAACTAAAGCTCTCAAATTAGTCAAATGTTGTCTAACATTGAAAAGTCTATCAAATTATGCTAATACTGGATCAAAAGGTTTGCTTAGTATTATTGATTCTTGATAGAGACAGACTTACACCCTAACCAAAATATGTTGCATTTAAAAGAGTAGGGTTTCAAAATATCAAGGGAGAGTGGTCAAATATTAATAGTAGTAGAGATTCTCCTTTTACAGAAATAAAACAAAAGAAGCAAGATAGTTTAACAAAAGAAAATAATTAAAAAACAAGAGAATTTAGAGGAAAGAGACAACCAACTTCCCTTGTAGTCATCGGTCTTTAAAAATATGATTCTGCTGCTCCGCAGCCTCATCCTTCACTCCTAGGGGTGGTAGTGTGGCTGAGCATGCTCTTTAACTTATGCATGTTCAGATTGATCAGGTTCTGCAGCAGGACATGATTTCTTACCTCAAGTCCTCGCTTCTTGCCTCTAATCATTGCGGCCATGATTGTGTAAAGAAAATTTCATGCAAAATTGATTAACTTGAGTAAAATATCCCAATGGATCTATTGGTGACGTAATTGCCCTGCGAATCTTTTGAATTCTATAAAAAGAAGGTTTCATCATTAATTTCCTTAAGTACAATATTTCAAATATGGTATTTTCACAAATAGAATTCCTGATTTTATATATTCGAAAATTCAAATACATGAATATTTTGAATATATTTTTCCATTCTCTCATCTGCAATATTGTTGTTGCCTTGAAATGTGTGAACTCCCATAAATACATAAAATAAAATAAAATAATTAAAAGATAATTAAGAAAAATAAAATCTTTTTTTTTTATTTTAACAAAAAATTAAAATATATGGAATAATGAAATTAAGCTTAACGAAATCAAATCAAATCTAATTGAATGAAAGAAAACGAATAAATCAAATTTAAATTCAAAATACTTCTAAACACATTCAAAAAAATAAAGCAAAAACAAAATTTAAAAGGGATCAAGAATAATTTATTGTTATGCTCAGATATTGCTCTCACAATATTCATGCTCTGTCAAGTTTCTAGCAACTGGAGAGGCACTTTTTCGAAGAAAGTTCTCTCCCCGATAATGCTTGATCCTCTGTCCATTGACTTTGAAGTTTCTATCATCTTTTTCATACATCATCATAATAGCTCCCTATGAGCAAACTTCCAAAATAGGGAAAGGTCCAGACGAATGAGATTTTAAGTTTCTAGGAAAAAGTTTAAGTCTTGAGTTGTATAGTAACACTTGTTGACTTTTTTCAAAATGATTTGGAATCAATCTCTTATCATGCCAAACTTTAGTCATCTCCTTGTAGATTTTTGCATTCTCATAGAAAAAATGACGATGCTCCTCTAATTCATTTAATTGCAAAAATCGCAATGCTCCAACTGCTGTGGTGTGAAAATTCAAATTCTTCAAAGCCCAAAAAGCCTTGTGCTCTAACTCTAGAGGCAAAGGACATGCCTTACCATAGACTAACTTGTAAGGAGACATTCCTAAAGGTATCTTAAATGCAATTCTGTAAGCCAAAAGAGCGTTTGGTAATTTGAAAGACCAATCTTTCCTATTTGGATTAACACTCTTCTTTAGGATTCCCTTAATCTCTCTATTTGAAACCTCAACTTGACCATTGGCTTGTGGGTGATAAGGTGTGTATACTATGTTCTTAACACCATACTTTTCTAATAAATTACTTAGGATCCTATTAATAAAATGAGATCATTCGTCACTTATTAGAGCGCGTGAAGTTCCAAAACAAGTAAAGATGTTTTTTGAAGAAATTTTGAAACTTTTTTTGCCTCATTTTGGGCACAAACAATTGCTTCCACCCAATTTGACACATAGTGAACAACTAGTGAAATGTAAGAGTTACCATTCGAAGGGGGAAAAGGTCTCATAAAATCAATCCCCCAAACGTCAAATAGCTCTATCTCCAAAATGAAAGTCAGTGACATCTCATCTTTGACTCCAAAGTTTCCTTTTTTCGGCATTTGTCACAAGTCTTGCTGAATAAGTAAGCGTCCTTGAACAATGATGACCAAAAGTATTCTGACTACAATGCTTTAGCTCTGATCATTTGCCCTCCAAAGTGTCCTCCATAAGGTGCTGTATGACAATGCTCTAACTGGAACATCTCGCATCTTCTTACTATCCCATCAATACACTATTTGTAAACAAATGGATCATCCTAGAAATAGAAGCACACATCATGAAGAAATCTCTTTAATTGTTGCTTCGTCAATTCTAGAGTCAATAACACCGTGCAGCTAGATAGGTAACAATATCTACAAACCAAGGTATTTCCACATTTGTGATTTGAGCTACTGTAAACAATTGTTCATCTAAAAAACAATCACTGATCTTTGGTTGCTGCAACATTTTTTTGTTTGCTCAACTCTTGAAAGATGATTTGCAACATAGTTCTCCGAACCTTTCTTGTCTTTTATCTCCAAGTCAAATTCTTGTAGTAGAAGCACCCATCAAATAAATCTTGGCTTTGCATCCATCTTCACCAATAGGTAACGAATGGTTACATGATCTATAAAAAGTAGTAACTTTAAAACCTACCAGATATGGTCTAAATTTTTCAAATGCAAAATCTACTGCTAAAAGCTCCTTTTCTATAGTTGTGTAATTCAATTGTTCTTCATTTAAAGTTTTGCTGGCAAAATAAATTAGATGAATCATCTTGTAATGCATTTGTCTCAGCATTGCTCCAACAGCATAATCGTTCGCATCAACTCGAAGGGTAAACTCCAATTGGGTGATGAGATGATTGGTGCAGTGATCAATGTGTTCTTCAATACTTGAAAAGATTTCAAGCAATTTGTATCAAACTCAAAAGATCTGTTAGCTTCTAATAACATACAAAGGGCTTTAGAGATTTTAGAAAAATCCTTTATGAAGCTTCAGTAAAAACCTGCATGGCCAAGGAAACTCCTAATTCCCTTAATAGATATTGGTGGTTCCATTTTCTCATTGATTTCAATATTGGCTCTATCTACTTCTATTCCTTTCTCAAAAATCTTTAGCCTAGAACAATGCTTTCCTTCACCATGAAGTGACATTTTTCCCAATTGAAAACCAAATTTGTCTATTCACATTTCTTTAAAACTTTACCCAAATTTTCTAAATAGGTGGTGAATGAATTTCCAAACATTGAGAATTTGTCCATAAACACTTTCATGATTGATTCAACCATATTAGAAAAAATAGACATCATATACCTCTAAAAAGTTGCTGGGGCATTGTAGAGACCAAAGGGCATCTTCCGAAATGCGAATGTACCGTAAGGGTAAGTAAATGTGGTTTTCTCTTGATCACCAAGGGCTATGCTAATCTGGTTATAACCAGAATAACCATATAAAAAGTAATAATAAGCCTACCTTATGACCCTATCCAACATTTGGTCAATAAAAGAAAAATGGAAGTGATCCTTACGTGTAGTTGTGTTTAGCTTCCTTTAATCCGTACATACCCTCCAACCTATCATTGTCCTAGTAGGAATAAGTTCGTTGGCTTCATTTGTGATCACAATTATTTCTCCTTTCTTGAGCACACACTGAACATGACATACCCAATTACTATCTACAAGTGGATAAATAATTTCATCATCTAAGCATTTGATGACTTCTTTCTTCACAACATCTTTCATGGCTAAATTCAACCTCTCTCTGCTGCTCTACAGACTTAAAATTTCCATCTTCCAAATTAATCTTATGCATACAAAAAGACAAGTTAATACCTTGAATATCTGCTAGATTCCAATCAATTGCCTTGTAGTACTGCTGCAACAATTGAATTAATCGATCTTCATCGTCTGGTAGTAAGTTTGCTGCAATATTGATTGGCAATGTTTCTTTCTCACCTAAATAAACATAATTCAAATGCGGTGGCAATGGCTTCAGCTCCAATTGTAGTGGTTCTTAAACAGATGGCTTCATAGGTGGAGATTTCCAGTCATTCAAATCAAGAGTTTCAAATGTTTTTTGATAATAAGAAATCTCACATACCTCTACATTTGTTGTCTCAGAACAATTGCCCTCATATTCTACATCTATAAGCATACCATCTCTAAACTACTGACTATGTTGTTCCTGCAATTTTGTCTCGAATGCATCTTCTACAATTTCCTTCAGTAATTGAATTGTTGAACATTCCTTAACCCTTTACTAGATATTATGGCATCAAACATACTGAACTTCACCTTCTCGTCACGCACTATCATGGTCAACTCTCCTTTTTTAACATCTATCATAGTCCTTCCTATGGCTAGGAAAGGTCTTCCCAAGATTATAGGCACATGCTGGTCGACTTCATAGTTCAGAATGATGAAATCAGCTGGAAATATGAACTTGTCAATCCGCACCAAAATATCTTCAATCTTACTTTCAGGATATGTGATTGACCTGTCAGCGAATTGAAGTATTACAAAGGTAGGTCTAGCGTCTCCCACTCCTAATTTCTTATAGAAGGATAATGACATGAGATTGATAGTAGCTCCAAGATCACATAATGCTTTTCCCAATTCTTTTCCTTCAATTGAAATAAGAATTGTGAATGATCTAGGATCCTTAACCTTCGAAGACAGCCTATTTTTGAAGATGGCGCTACACACTTCAGTCAAAGATACTATTTCATATTCTCCAAACCTCTTCTTCTTGGCAAAAATGTCCTTAAGAAATTTCACATAATTGGGCATCTGCTTTAAAGTTTCTACCAACAGTATGTTTATGTGAAGTTCTTTTAGTACCTCTAAAAATTTCTTAAACTTGACCTCTTGAGTTTTCTACTTAAGTCTATGTGGATATGGAGGTGGTCGAGGTTTGAAAGGAATTACAAGAGTGGATCTTTGAGGTTCTGCAGGTTTTGTTCTCGGAACTTCTTTTACTTTATCTTTGTCTACAACTGTTTCTTCAATCCTAGCCTCATTGCTCACACTCTCTTGCTCATTAGCAAAATTCTGATTCACACTCTTTTGTTGAGGCAAAGAACTTGTTCCATCTAAAGGCTTTCCACTTCTGAGTTCTACTTCTTACACTTCCTATTTACTTTCCTTCTTAGGATTTTCTGTATCCAAAGGAAGTTGTCCTTGATGTCAAGTTTTTAATTCACTTTCTAATTGTCCAATTTGGATCTTCAAATTCATAAATGAAGCTTACTGGCTCTGAGTAATTGCGTCATTTTTAGCAATGTACATCTTAATCAAGTTTTGTAACGAATTGCAGAATTTTACTAAGGAAACGGCCTATTCTGCTGCGGTACAAATTGATGATTATACTCCCCAAATGCAGATAGATAATTCCCCTTCTACTATGTTGGAGGGTCATGATGATTTCCTCCTCGATTTCAAGAGAAATTAGGATGATTCTTCCATCTAGGATTGAAGCTGTTAGAATGAGGATTATTTATGCTTATGTAACAGATTGATGTTCGATTGTTGGGGCAAAATTCATAAGTATGCCCTTCTCCACAGAAAACACATAATTCTATCATCACCTGATTCATTGAAGCGGTTCTGCGATGTAACATTCCCTAAGGGTAGGATTTTGATCATGTTTGTCATCGAAGCGATGTCTGCCCTAATGGATGTTAGTCCATCAACTTCTATTCCCATTTGTGTTCTTCTTCCAGTATTTATTCTTGAATCATACCATTGACAACTATTGGTTGATATGCTTTCCAAAATCTTGTATGCTTATTTGTAAGTTCCAAAATCTTTGTTGAAACATCTACCATGTTCAGTGTAGCTGAATTTAAACCACTGTAAAATGTCTCCAGTTGAACACAATAAGACAAACCATGATAAGGGCACTTTCTAAGGAGTTCATTATACTTCTCCCAAGTATCACTAAAAGATTCATCCACATACTGCCTGAAAAGATACAATCTCTGCTATAAGTTTGGCATTCTTTGTAAGTGAAAAATACTTCGTCAAGAATCTGTCTACCAACTCATTATAGGTAGTAATAGATCCTAGAGTAAATGTAGTTAACCATGTTTTAGCTCCATCCCTCATAGAATAAGAGAACAAAGATAAGCGTAGAGCATCTTTGGAAACTCTCTGGATCGCAAATGAATCATTCACTCCCATAAAATTCTTCGAGTATATATGTTGATCCTCTGCAAGTAATCCATGAAATTAACCTATTGTTTGCAACATCTAAAACATAATAGGCTTCATCTCAAAATTAGGTGCCTAAATATTTGGTTTGATTATGCCTAGATTTAATTCATCGAACATAGGGATTGTAGAGTCTCTTGTGGCTCTCTCCCTTTCATTAGCTAAAACAACAAGGTTTTCAACCTGATTCACTGGTCTAATTTCCTATTATATTGCTACTCAAGGTAATGGAACTTCTACTATGTTTGGTTGTTGATTCAATTGCTCTACAGGTCCTCTAAGAGGTATAAGATTGTGCTCCATTGAATTTGCTCGATTTCTTAACTCCCTTCTCCTTCTTCGTAAAGTCCTTTCGATCTCTAGGTAAAACTCAACTTCCAAATTAGAATTATTGTTCATACACCAGTTGTTGCAATCAAAAATAAATTGAATCAGTGTAGATAATCCTCGAATTCACCAAAAGAATTAAAATCAAAATAGTCAAAATTTAAACTAATCCCTGGAAATGGTGCCAAAAACTTGTTAGAAGATGCACGTATAACCGACTATTATTGATGGAAAATAAGATGATTAGGAGATCTGGGAGGATTCCAAAACTATTGTTGTGTAATTTGATCCTACAATTCTTTTGCTTCAACATTCTATTTAAGGGAAAACAATATGTTACCTTAATTAGAACCCATTCATTCTTATCGTTACAATCGCATTAGCATTCTTTTTATTCTATCATGTAATTCAGTCCTACATTAGTTATAAAAAAATTCACAAAAAAACTATCCTTGTTACTCATTGAATTCATTAAAAGGTTAAGTTAGAATAATTCAAAATCTACCACTAATCCCTGTGGTGACAATATAAAGACTTATCACTTATTGCTGACTCTGTACACTTGCATATCGTTTCTTGTGGTTTTTATTGCAGATTCAAGCCTCACCATTACAATCACAACAGTACCCTGTACAACTTTACAATCTCTTCCATATACAATTGCGCCCATCGCTCCACTGAGTATGTAGACTTTCCAGGAAGGAAGTGCACAGACTTGGTAAGCCAATCAATGGCAGCCCACATCACTCTACATCTATGTGCTGCCCTAGGGCAACGCAATGATGAAACCCATTGAGACATGCTCCCACTTTCACTCTAGTATAGACAGGGGTGCAGTAGGCCTGCTGGTCTCTGTCTCGGTCGCTTCACTTGTTGGCAGACCAAGCACTTGTCACAAACTCTAACAGATCCCTCTACATGTTAGGCGACCAATAAAACTACTTCAAATCCGTATACATCTTCGTACTACTAGGGTGTATCGTAAATGGTGAATTGTGGACCCTGGTCAACAAGTCGCTCTTAAGCACTTCATCTTGGGGTACACATAGGCACCCTTGAAAAAGAAGTCCAAAATTTGATGACACTGAGAATTCTTTCGTCTGACCCGCCCTCCACTATTCGAACCTTCCAATCAAGTAAGCTTCTGCCTGCTGCACATTAATGATTCTTTGACGTAAACTCAAGGTCACTGATATCTGCGATAGCTGAGCCCTAACCATACCAATCATTACTGTTATCTTCATCCTCCTTAGGACTCGGTGAATCTGAGTTTCTATGGTAAACAAAGCTGCATAGGTGTTGCCTTCCTCTGAGAGCGTCAGCCACCACATTAGCCTTACTTGGATGGTACAACATCTCATAGTCATAATTTTTTACTAGCTCAAACCACCTCCGCTGTCTCATGTTTAGCTCCTTATGAGTAAAGAAATACTTCAAACTATGTGGTTCGTGAAAATCTAGATCTTTTCCCCATACAAATAATGTCTCCAGATTTTTATGGCAAACATTACCGTTGCTAGTTCGAGGTCATGTGTCACATAGTTACGCTCATAATCCACCAGCTCGTGAGACACATATGTTATAACCTTGCAATGCTACATAAACACACACCCTAGTCTTTTCTTCGAAGCATCGTTGTATGCTACGAAATCTTGTCCCTTCTGGAACTATGAGCACTAGCACCGTAACCAACCTCTGCTTGAAGTCTTGAAAGCTTGTTACACTATCATTGGTCCACACAAACCGATTGCCCTTCCCTGTCAACTGAGTCTGCGGCGAGGCTATATTGGAAAAGTCTTGTACAAAATGATGGTAATACCTGGCCAAGCCTAAGAAACTTTGTACCTCGCTAACATTTGTCAAACATGATCAGTTGGTCACTGTCTCCACCTTCATCGGGTCTACTAAGACACCATCTTTGGACATCACATGTCCCAAAAAGGATACCTTATGTGACCAAAACGTACAATTGGTGAATTTGGTGTATGATTTATTAGTCCTCACATTCGTCAAAACCTTCTTGAGATGTTTCTTATGCTCCTCTTCTGTCTTCGAGTAGAACATGATGTCGTTGATGAATACGATTACAAAGGTATCAAGAAACTCCTTGAACACCTTATTCATTAGCTCCACGAATGTTGTTGGCACATTTGCTAGTCCAAATGACATAACTACGAACTTGTAATACCCATGACTGGACCTCAAAGCTGTCTTTGGAATGTCCTCGCCCTAGATCCTCAGCTAATGATATCTTGACAACAGGTCTATCTTAGAGAAGATGACCGCTCCCTGTAATTGATCAAATAGGTCATCGATTAGCGGTAGAGGAAAGTTATTCTTTACTTTCACCTTATTCAACTCTTGATAGTCAATGCAGCGACACAAGGACCCATCCTTCATCTTCACAAACAGAACAGTTGCTCCCCAAGTTGAAATCTTGGGGCGTAGGAACCCCTTCGCTATTAACTCTTGAATATGAGTTTTTGACTCCTTTAGCTTAGTTCCGGCCATCCTAGAAAGAGCCTTGGAGTTGAGAGTTGTTCCTAGTTATAGATCGATACTAAAATCTACATCCCTGGCTTGTGGATGATCGCAACTCACTCAGTTACTGCAAGTGCATAGGTCAAATTGTAATATATAACAGCCTAAGAAATCGAGTATCATCCTCTGAATATCGGATTATTAATTCTATTTAGTGCCAAAATAATAGTTGTCAAATTTTATTTAGGGAAACGAACTTACATGCAATAGATCTAATCTAAAAAGTGACTAAAATGAGAACGCTAAGAGGCATGTAATGAGAGGAAAATTGAGGAACAAATAGTTCTAAGGTGTTGGTGTTGTAGAATGGTGCAATTAATTATTAAACAAAATTCAAGAGATGCAATAAATTACTAATTTTTTAAGTCTAAGGTTTATAACTCGGGCTTCCCCCTCTCGAGGTCCACCAACCCTCACTAAGACCTCCCTACACGATGTCTCACTAGAAGAAGATAAAAAGTGGCATAAAAGTAACCTATTCCGGACCTCACAGGCACCCCCTATCACTTTTGCACCTAGAGAAACATGTGTCTAAACCCTAATGTCTCACTTTAGTACCCTTTCTTTCGAATAAGACAGTAAAACATCTGAATGCCCACTATAGACTGGCTTTGAACCTCAAAAATTGCTCTGAAAACAGCGCCCAAAACCAACTTCCTGAACCCTTGCAGCGAAAAGAATATTACATAGAATCTCCCAATAGCGTCGAGACGCTAAGGGACAAGGTCGAGATGTTGTGCTTTAATATTACAAAACTGCCACCGTATTTTTGAAAGAAATGGGAATTTTTTTGATGTAGCGTCTCGATGCTACTTCGAAAAAGCACTTCTATCTTGCCAAATTTTGGATAGCGTTGAAACACTATGTTATAGCATCTCGACGCTACTTTACTCCAAAAAATCTCCACTTTTATTTTTTACATATTTCCTTCGTTTCTTAGCCGAATTTGCTCTTCTTAGGCTTGTTTTTCATCTCGAATAACACAAAATCCATATTTTCACCTCTCAATACTCGGTTCCAATAAAATACAGGAATAAAGGGATCAAAACATACAAGAAAGTCTGGAAAACTACTAAGATTTAGGATCTAAAGTAGCACTTTTTGGCATGCTATTAGTGGAACTGTTGACAAACACAAAGTGCAAGCGTACACCCTGAAGTTGTAGCAAACAAGGTCGATCCACACGAATAATTGACAAAATATTTTCTTAAAAGCCATTGTTTAGGAGAATAATAGTAACTAAAACTTAGTTTGTTAAGAGACCAAAAATAGACTAAGAAATTGAGAGGTAAATTTTAGAAGATGGTTTGATGGGTATTTTGTGTGATTTGAATAAAAACAGGCTAAGGTTAGGGAATTTATTTGCTGATTGCTACAAGATGCTACAACAATTATGCACTATCTTAATACCTCAAAACAACACCTATGCTTCTTCCAAAGTCAAACCATTAATTTCATTTCTATGCTTTTAGTCAATCTTTAAGCTCTAGTGTTCTTTTTAGTGCATTAGGGAGAGGCTATTCCTAGCTCACTCAAAAATCCAAAAATAGATTCAGCTAATGAGAGTGTTAAAGGGGTCAATTAGTCCTTCCTTTTCCAAGTTCATACTAAAATGCAAATTGTAGCGATGGCCAGCTATTACAACTTGATTAATCAAAATAAGAATTATTAACACTCTTTAAAAAGACAGCTAAGAGCTAATGTACAGCCTTGCAACAGTTTAACAAAATCGAATCCTTAACCCTTGCCTTAGAGAACTTAGTTCATGCTAAATTAATTTTGTAGACAACTTATCTATCTAGATAAACACTCACTTTCAACAAGAAAGGAAGAGTGTACTCAAAATGGCTGGCCATACTCTCAAACTTGAAGATTTCATTGTCCTCAATGAAACAAGGTTCAGAAAAGCTAAAGCAATCAGTTACACAGCAGCTGCTAAAGGAAAGGACCTCATGCAACCCTTAAACTAATCATTCATTAGGATAAATTTCTAATAAAAGATCCTATAACTGATAGGTATTCTATAAGGCTTAACTAGAGCTGATTTCACAACAGAAAGAACATTTTGAATTAACAAGGTTGGGTGGCTTAGGTTAAAAGGATCGTGTCTAAAAACACTAGCCAACTCAACCAAACAACTTTTTCCAAAAGAGATCAGTGTGGTAAGATTTAGAGGGAAACAATAACTTAACTATTCATTGACAAACAGGGGCAACATTACATAATTATAAGAGCTAGGGTATTTAACAAACCCTAAAGACAGACCAAACAGTAGAGACAGAGACAAAGAGCTATGACATGCATCAAGAAGGAAAAAGACTGACATAAAGTAGAAAAGAATAGCACAACAGAAGAATAGCAGTGGCCTTCACCATAGGCCTTACACACATCACACACCCAACCCACAGCACAAGTACAGAAAAGCAGTAAAGAGAGACACAATATAGCCAAGGAGCAGGACCTCCTCTTAATCAGCATTCACATCATCTGGATTCTCAGCAAGGGTCTATGGGGTTAACACTTCATTGGGGAAACGAAGGAATTTGATCAGGATGCTGGAAGTTAACTTACATAATCCTTTGAATGGCTATATCCCTATTGTGTGCATAGTCCCAATAGGTGTGTTGTTGTGATTCAGTATGGTTCATGCGCTGTAGCATTGTTGTCTGCTGATCTATTAGTGTGTTGATTCCAGTCAGCACATTGGTACATCTTCTTCTTCCTTCCTCTCTTGTTAACCTCGCTAACCCTACATGATCAATTCCTCTTTTTTCCTCCCAAGGCTCCTCAACATCTCCTACAGGAACTCCAGCCTTCAAGCAAAGAGCTTCGATGGTGCTAGGAAAAAACAACTTCCTAGTAGCTTTCCTAAAACAGCCATAAATTTTAGGTGATATTATGCAGCCTATGTCTATCCCCATTCCCTCAATGACGGCATGAAGAAGCAGGACTCGCTGAGCTGAGACACTAAAGTTATGGTTGGTTGGTAGAATCCTGTGCTTGAGGAAGTAGAGCCACAAGTTTGTTGCTGGTTTTAGATGAGCTCTAGGGATGGTTTTCTTTCCCTCTTTAGAAATTCTCCATTGTGCTCCCTCAAGCCCTACAAATCTCAATGCATTATGATAGCACTCTAAAAAGTGCTATTTTAGTGCCTAAATTATTGAGGTTTTGTGTGCTTTTAAGTGTACTTTGATGCAATTATTGTTGATTTTGTAGGAACCGAGCATTTTGAGGTGAAAATAAAGATTCGGGTCAAGTCGGGCTAAAAAACGAGCCTAAGATGAGATAAATCGGCTAAGTAACGAAGAAATGGGGCCCAAAAGAGTGCAGACCCAGAGGCAGCGTTGAGACGCTATCGCCGGGCATGTCAACGCAAAAAAAATCTGGAAATTTTGAATCTGGAGTTCATCAGCGTTGAGACGCCGCTCAACAGCGTCGCGACGCTGAAAAAAAATTAGCAAACAGCAGTTCATTGAGCGCGCAGCATGCACACCGCGCGCCTCGTTGCCCCCACGCGAGCCTCACTCGCACATGCTCCTCAACGAGGCGCGCGCCACTTCACTCCACCGCGCGCGCCCCCTACTGCGCATGGGCAGCGTTTCGACGTTGCCCACAGCGTCTCAATGCTCCGAACATTTTCTCCGCCATCCAAAATGCACGTTTTACTTAATAAACAGAGGGCTAGCGTCGAGACGCTGTCCCATAGCGTCTCAACGCTACGGGGAGATCATTATAAAAGCTTATTTTCGTGATTAGGTCGGGGATGACTTTTTGGGGGAAAATTTTTGACGATTCTCGACAGAATTTGGGGGCTGAATATTCTGGACTGTTTGGGAAACCTTGGAGTGCTCGAGATTGAGTTTTCTTGCCTCGAGAAGCGTGCCCACGATGGAAACGGAGTGGAAATCATCTAGGAGTTCTCCATTTCCTTAATTTTTCCAATTTCTGTTTATTTTTCTATGTTTATTCTGGGATTTTTTTGGATTAAAGCATGACGTTTAGGAGCTAAATTAATTAGTTTTAGGGTGTTGGGAATTTAAAGACCCATTAAATTTGTTAATTATTGATTGAAT
>JAOANK020135858.1:0-17639 GCA_026257165.2 Telfairia occidentalis
AGAAGGTCTCTATATATAGGTACACAAGAGAACCCTAATCTAACCTTAAAGGATGTACAATTACTATTAAGGACAAACACATAATAACACACATATATATACATATCATAACAGTCTAAATGGTTTTCGTGGGCGGAATTCAGTTACAATACCTCTTTTCATGCTTCAACTCACACCACTCCATTTGAGGTGGTTTACGGCTACCCTCCCCCACCAATTTTGCGATATGATTGTGGGTCTTCTGTTGTTGCCAGTGTTGATGAGCAATTACGTGATCATGATTCCATACTAGCTAATGTAAAGTCATCCCTTTAGCGGGCTCAGCAAATTATGACTAAGAATGCTAATGCAAAACGTCGCAATGTGCAGCTATTAATGATGGGGTGTATGTTAAATCGCAGTCGTATCGCCAGGCATCGCTTCACCGCCATGTTCACCCGAAATTGGCTCCTCGATTTATTGGGCCTTTCTAAGTTATCACTTGAATTGGCACGGTTGCATGTCGCATTGCCTTGCCTTCAGGTTCAAGGATCCACCCCGTTTTTCATATCTCCTTGTTGAAGAGAGCTATTGACATAATCTTCCGGTATTCCCCATTCCCCACAACATAAATTCTGATTTACAGGTTTGCATACAGCTGGTGGCGTTACTTGGCTTACGCATGGCAACCACGGCAGGTCAGGAGTTGGAAGTTTTGATCCAATGGGAAAGTGGTCAACCGACGGATGCCATGTGGGAACTTGCTTCTATAAATTCGCAATTCCTTTCTTTTCACCTTGAAGACAAGGTGGTTGCTTGGGGGGCGAGTATTGTTAGGCCCCAAATTACAAAGGTGTATGTTCATAAACAAGGTAGGGGTACAAAAGGAAATGTTTAAAAGGAAGTAAAACGAGTGTTGTGTGGGACCACTTTTTGTTATTCGATTAGTTGTTGGGGGAGGGGGTATTTTATAGGAGGGAGGTTGGTTGGTTGGTGATCTTTTGGCTAATTGTGTTCTTAGCTTTCTCTTTAGAGGAAGAGGGAGAGACAGGAAGCTCTCAAATTTCCCTTTGACTAGTGTTGATAGATAAAATTATAGGCTAAAGCCTACCAATATCATGTTAATAAGTTTATCATCCATCAATTTAAATATTCACCAATGATGATTGTATCATTAAAAATATTAAACTTAAAAGATTAAATTGAAAAACAAGAACTATAACATTTATTTAACATAAAGAACATTAGGTCGGGGCCTACTTATAAACAAATTCAAGTATTTGATTGCATGTATATATAGAATTGAAAATTTTAAAACTTATTAGCATCCCTTTAAACTAGTAAATAAATACAATTCTGAAAGTTAAAAGCCAAATAGAAACTATTTAAAGCACAAGAGTTAAATAGTCACAATTATAAAAATTCCAATACCAAACTTATAACTTACCATTTAATTTATTCTAAACCAACTTTAAAAATTATGGTGTGACTCGTGTCACAATCCCAAAAGTAGATGCTGGATGAGTGACTTTGTGATAGCAATTCCCAATAATAGAAAGAACCAAGACCATTTTTTTTCTTCCAGCCAGAAGAGATGACAGGGAGAAGAACATGGAGCATAATAAAACATTCAATGGAATTCCACCATCAAAAGGCAAAGCGGCAACCAGAAAATCTCAAACCTGTCCATCACAAAATTCACTGTTTTTTGGTTGACTTTGAGAACGTTACTCCTGAACCCTCTTTTTAAGGGTGGAGGGGCATCCTCCTTTGCATCATTGCATCATCATTAGTTCAAGTAAAAGAAGGAAGATTGACTTCAAACCTCAATTGGATCCCTTCCATTAGTTTGGTTCAGCCCAGTTCCTAACAATCCATACCAACACAACACAATCAATAAAGTTGATCAAACAAGTGTTTTCATTCCGACTCATCAACATATACATACATGAGTCTAAGAGAGTTTGAGATTAGAAATCAGAAATCCATCATATTACAATAAGGTCCATTCTAGGAAGATAACTAACTTTTCTTTGTCTTCATCGTTTCTTGAACCCATATTTCTTACGCTCATAGAACAAGTCTGTTTTTGCACTCCCTAAGTTAACAATCTTTGGACATCCATCCCTGTCTTTCTCCTGCTGTGTACACTCTTTGCAATAGTAGGCATCTGAAATTCCAACTCCTCCACAGATGACACACCGGCCTTGGAAAGACCCATAATTGCATTCATCACAAACCCGAACAAGCGTGCAGGGACGGACATAAGAATCACAAATCACACACTTCCCATCGCACTTCTCACAAAGGCGGCCAATGGCAATTCCTGGCTGCTTTCGACACATGATCAAATCAGGATGATGCTTGGCCATGCTTTTTGCAACTGCAACAAGCTCTCACGTTCCAATAAAATTTGTAATCTGCAGATATTTTTCAAACATGGAATTTAGTATTAACATCATGCACCCCACCAAAGGGAAATCTTACTGAGAGGAAAAAAAACAGAGGAATATGTTTCTATATATGTCTATTTCAGAGATCAATGCCATAGAATCACATTGAGCCTATTTCCATTAGCAATAACATAATTTCTCTATCAAGTCACAATGAGTAAGAAATCATTCTAGGCCTACTGTACCAACTAAAGCAAATAAGAAAGATTCAAATGACTGATGCACATATTCGTAATGAATGGTTTTCCTAGTACTCAAACATTAGAGTCTCTTGGTACTTTAGCCATGGAAATTGAAGCACATGCTAAATATAATGAATAACTGCACAACTAGACTCAGAATTGAATTTCAAATTTCACAGTTCATATAAAACTACTGCTTGAAAAAACCAACGTATCCGCATCTTGAATCCAATATACATTCACATTGAAGCTAGAGTTTCTCAAATACTAAGTAAAAATAATTTATTCGAAAACAAATTAAATGCAAACTGTACTTCCATCCCTGAACATTTGAGTGTGCATAACTCGTAAGCATGATTAACTGTTGCAAAATACCACGATAAATTGAACAAAGAGAGAGGAGTGAAAACCACAAAGAATTAAAAGTGCATGCTACAATGCAAAAGCTAAACAAAACCTAGTTAAGTATTTGTGGAAAGTATAATAGAAGCTGAAAAATAAAAACTAGAAGATGTGGCTAGTAGGAGTGTGCATGGTTCGATCAGGTTTGGATAAAATAAAAAATTGAACCAAACTTCTCAATTTTTATTAGGAATGAACTATAAAAACCGAGCATGTCCTTGGTTTCCAGTTCTGAACCGAGCTGAATAGTTCAGTTTAGTTATAACTTTTTTGGGGGGCCAACTATATTTTCATTTTAAGGGGCCTCATTTAAGGGGCTATAATCATTCCTTTAATTTTTGTTTGTTTGTTTAATTTCAGTTGGATTACAAAGTGGTGCTTACAAAGCTAGCTATAGTCTCCCCTCTCTGCCCTCTCTTCTGTTTGCTTAAAGCAACACTTGTTCATAATCCAACCCAAATTTACTAAAAAAATTTCTGAGTTAGCGAGTACCAGTTGTGTTTGTGTTGCAGAAAATCTTGTCCTCCAAAGGAAAGAAAATGAAAGCCAACCCCAACACCAAAAAAGAAAATAATGCCCTCCAGTACTCCCATCTCCACCACCTCTGCCACTGTCGTCTCTCTGCCTAATAGGCCTTCAATTTTATTGATCAAGAAAATTCACGCTAACGGAGATTTCCTCAGGTAACTAACAGAATAATAATAAACTACCATGCAGACCCTCGTAAAATTACATAAACCCCCCTACATGACTTTCCCTCCCTTTACACACCTACGTTCATATACTTTAGTACTTTGGGGCATATCATTACCCACCCCGAAGAGTCAGTGTGTCCTCAGGGTGAAAATTCGAAAACTAAGAAGTGATGGAAGAAGCAAACTCCCACGTAGGCTCCTCCCTAGGTGCATTCTCTCAACGAATAGGGGCTTCCAATTCACTGTCAGTCACAAAAGATTTGCGGAGCTCCAATAGCTCAGCTAGATACAACAATAGATGTAAATCAGGGGTCAACACTTTGGGAACAGGAAAGACTGGCACATTAAGACCCACCGCTTTCCTAAGCAAGGATACATGACAAACGAGATGAATATCCATCCCAGACGGTAAATCCAATCGATACGACACTGCCACCACCTGCGCCACAGCCTGAAAAGGAGCAATAAAACGAGGAGAAAGCTTAGGATGGGTCTATTAGAACAAAGAGGTCTGTCGGTCTGGTTGTAACTTGCGTACACCCAATCACCAACGTCAAACTAAACATCCTGTCATTTGTCATTAGCAGACTTCGCCATCCTCTATTGCACTTTGAGTAACAGGTCCTTTAAAGTGCTGAGGAAAGCATCGCAATCACAAGGTTGGATATCAACTTCTGCCACATCTGACGAATCAGGCTCATAGCGTAAAATTGATAGTGGGGTCCATAAACGACCTCAAATGGAAAGATATATTATAGCTAAATTCAGCACATGGCAACCATTGAGACCATTGCTTAGGTTTAGTCATCCCAAAGCATCGAAGGTGTGATTCCACACCATGATTTGGCACCTCCATCTGATCATCAGCCTGTGCGTGACAAGTATACTCTGCTTCAGCTGAGTAGTGAATGCCCAAGGAACGAAATAACTCTTCCCAAAATAAACTTGTAGATATTTTATCACGATTTGAAACAATGCTTCGAGGACACCAATGTAAACGTATAATTTCCTTATTAAACACAGCCAGTCACAAACTTGCAATAAAAAGGTGTTTAAGAGATATAAAATGAGCATACTTGGAAAGCAATCAACCACCACCAAGATCGTGTCGTAACCCATTGATTTTGGTAGTCCTTTATCCATGGATACATCCTCACAAACCTTATCGGGTACAGGTAAAGGTTGCAAAAGCCCAGCAGGGGCGAGCGATAGATACTTAGCCTACTGACATATAAAACAATCTACCACAAAACCTCAAACTCAAGCTTTCATCCCCCGCCAATAAATCTCTCGAGCCAAATGTTAATACGTTTTTAGTGCACCATGATGTCCACTTATAGAGATGCTATAAAACTCTTGCAACAAGAAAGGAATCATTGGAGAAGATGGTGGCAAAACTAATTTGCCCTTGTAAAACAAAAGGTCCCCCATAAAGAAAATTCAGAGGCAAATTGTTATCACAAATGGCCTGGCGAATAGCTCTCAAGGTGTTGTCCTCTCCAATCTAGTAAGTAAACACGAGTGCGTTTAAGCCCGCCATCATGCTTAACAAGCCAAGTTCCATAGCTAGAGGTAAACAGGGTTGCGCTGACAGCATTCTCAAATCCTTTTCTATACTCAGTCACAAAATCATAACCCAAAAGTTTTGCTATCCAACATTGATAATCCCTATCGATAACACGTTCTAGCCGAATTTAAGGCTCTTTTGAACAATTCAAACCAAGAATCTCTGGTCCAACAAATAGGGATGCCAATTCTAAATGGCAAAAACAATAGCCATTAACTCACGCTCATACACGGCCTCATGACGATGCGTAGAAGGTAATGCTTGGCTGAAAAACACCAATGGGCATCAAAACCGCCCCAACACCCACACCCGAAGCATTAGTTTCAATGACAGATGGTTGGGAAAAATCACGTAAACCAAGCACAGGCACGAACATCATTGCTGATTTCATATGTTGAAATGGTTGCTCGGCATCATCGTTCCACTGAAAGCCATCTTTCTTCAATAATTGTCAGTGGGAAAGCTATAGACCCATAATTGGAGACAAACATGCGATAATATCCAGTTAAACCAAAAAATCCTTTAAATTCCTTAACATTCACCAGTCCTGGACAACTAATCATAGCCTCTAATTTCTTCGAGTTTGCAGCCACACCATTAGCAGAAACTAAGTATCCCAAATACTCCACTTCGACAGCCCCAAATGAAATATATTAAGATTTGCAACTAATTGATTAGTAAGGAGCACCTCTAAAACAGTAGCTAGATGAATGGTGAGCCATCCATTGTGGAGCTATAGATAAGTATATCATCAAAGAAAACCAGCACGAACTTCCATAAATATAGGCAAAGTACATCATTTATGATGGACTAGAAAGTAGACGGGATGTTGCGTAAGCCAAAAGGCATGGCTAAGAACTCATATGTCCCTCAGGAGTGCAAACGGTTGTTTTATGGACATCCTTCTGATTGACTTGTATTTGATGGTAGCCCAATTTCACATCAATCTTAGAAAAACAATTGCACCAAATAGTTCATCAAGAAACTCATCCACGACCGGAATAGGGTAATTATTCGAGATGGTAGCACGATTTAACGCCCTATAATCCACGCAAAAATGGCAACTATCGTCCTTTTTCTTAATTTTATTTCCATTTCTTTTTTATTTTAAATTTGGTCTTCATTTTTTGAAATTCTATTTTAATATATCTTTTTATAATTTTGTTTTCATTTTTTAATTGTATAAAATTATAATATAATTTAACAAAATAAATAAAATAAAAACTAATATATATATATATATGTATATATATATATGTGTGTGTGTGTGTGTTGCGCCTCGCTTCACTCAGGCCTCGCTTTTTTATCGCCTCTCGCCTTAAGGCGACCAAAGAGCTTGTCGCCTTGAGGTGCGCCTTGCGCCTTGAAAACACTGTTTAACACCAATAAGTTTACAAATTTTCAGCATGCTCACATTGTACAACCCAACTACAAACACATGACTTGAGTGTTGGCTTCACAAAGCATTAACAGCAAATTCAACACCATAACCAAGACTCCAAATTCCAACACACCATAATTTCAGCAAGATAATCAACTTTTTAATCTCACTACCATTTCAACATATCAAATACATTCTTCTTTCCCAAATTAGCAAGGCCACAACATCGTTCAACATACTTTACTAGTAATGCTTTATACAACACTCACATAATTTAATCACTTATTCAAATTCAACTAAATTTACACAATCTCAGTTACTAGTAATGCTTTAAACAACACTCACATAATTTAATCACTCATTCAAACTCAACGAAAGTTCCACAATCTCAATTTAAGCTTCAAGGCTAGGAGCGCGCCTATGGCGACACGCGACGCGACCTGGGCCTCCTGCACCTTGAACAAGCACCTAGCGAGCGCCTTCAACCATGCGCTCACCATGGTGCGCCTTGGCGTCGCCGCGTCGCCATCGCATGACGCAAGGTGAGTGCCTTGTTGAAGTGCAGCTTTTTTTTAAGTCCATATCGTTTAAAGAAGAAGAACCCACTTATTAACGAGAAGAAGATTGTTTAAAGAAGAAGCGATTGTTTAACGAAGAAGAGAAAGATTGTTTAACAACCAGAGGAAGAAAAAAACCACAGATTATTTGTTTAATTGTATTTTAATATTTATAATTTTGTTTTCATTTTGTTTTATTTCTTTTTCATTTCTTTTTTATTTTAAATTAGTTTTCATTTTTTAAATTTTATTTTAATATATCGTTTTATAATTTTTAAAAATTCTGATTTCATTTATTTCTTTAATTGTATTTTAATATTTTTTTTATTTTGTTTTTATTTTTTTATTTCTTTTCCATTTCTTTTTTATTGAAAATTTGCTTTTCATTTTTTAAATTCTATTTTAATATATCTTTTTATAGTTTTTAAAAATTCTGATTTTATTTATTTGTTTAATTGTATTTTAATATTTTTCATTTTTTTTTCATTTTTTTTCATTTTAAATTTGCTTTTCATTTTTTAAATTCTATTTTAATATATCTTTTTATAATTTTCAAAAATTTCTAATTTTATTTATTTGTTTTATTGCATTCTAATATTTTTAATTTTGTTTTCATTTTTTTATTTTTTTCCATTTTAAATTTGGTTTTCATTTTTTTAATTCTATTTTAATATATCTTTTTGTAATTTGGTTCTTATTTTTAAATGAAGTAAAATTAAAATAAAAATACAATTTAAATAGAATATATATATATACAATGTTTTAAAAAATTTTTGAGGCTTATGCCTTGAGGCTCACCTCGAGGCAAGGCTATAACTTTTAGCCTCAAGACTTACTCCTTTGGACCATAAGACGCTTACGCCTCTCATAGAAGAGGCTTACGCCTCCATGAAAACGCACTAAGGCTAGTCTTTACGCCTCGTATAATGATTGGAAGAATAATATTAATTTTTCAAATTCTACAAAAATATAAAAAGATTCCTTAATGTATGAAATGTTAATACATGAGTTCTAACTATTCAATCTATTTCTTTTTATCTAAAACAATGCTTTTACTACCTAGGCTTTAAAAGCATTGCAGACAAAAATTTATAGAATAAGTCAAATCGATCAGTGATAATAATAGTGATATTAAGCATGTTCTTTTAGAATTTTTATTTGCTTAGCAATTGATAGGGGTGATTTTTTTATGTTTATATATAACTATTACATTTAGCAATATTTAATTACACAAATTTAGGATTTATATAAATTTTTTTATTAAAATTGAGACTTACGCCTCATACCTCCTCGAAGTTTACGCCTTGCCTCTTCAAGAAGAAAAGCCTTGAGGTCGCCTTTAGCCTTTTAAAACATCGTGTGTGTATATATATATATATATTGCAGCTTGCTTCACTCAGGCCTCGCTTTTTAATCATCTCTTGCCTTAAGGTGATCAAAGAGCTTGTCACCTTGAGGTGCACCTTGCGCCTTGAAAATATTGATTTTACAACCAAATCTTCCATCCCAATAAAAGTTCCAGCATGCTATCAATGAGGATTAATAACTCATTACACTATCCACAAATATTTTTCAACATGCGGTTCAGTTTAAAGTCTTTCAATAAACACCTAAAGATTGTTCAGCATACTTTACTAGTAATGCTTTAAAACACAACATGCCACAGCACACAACTAGCTCAGCCACAATTAAGACAATTCTAACATTTAGAGTTCTACCATGCCACACGACATCCAATTCCAATCAAATTCAAATCACAACATGCGAACAACCTATTAAACTCAACCACATCCATTTAACACCATTAAGTCCACAAATTTTCAGCATGCTCACATTGTACAACCCAACTACAAACACATGACTCAAGTGTTGGCTTCACAAAGCATTAACAACATTTTCAACACCATAACCAAGACTCCAAATTCCAACACACGACAAGAACAGCTCGATTGCTCTTTATCGATCGATTTGGAAAGGAAAGTTTCCTAAAAAGACTAAATTCTTCCTTTGGGAATTATCACATGCTTGTCTTAACACTCATGAGAGATTGCACCATAAACTCCCATGGATAGCCATCTCCCCTTCATGTTGTGTGATCTACCATGCTGGTTCAGACACTCAAGGTCACATTTTCAATATATGCAAACAAGTTAGCAGCTCCTGCAATTTTGTGGCTTTAACCTTCTGGTGGTCTTTAGTCTAATTACCAAAGGACCCCCCAGCCATTATAAACCTCGTATTATTAGGCCACCCCTTCAAGGGCAAGAACGGTATCATTTGGAATTGCTTTGTAGTTGTGCAAAGGTCACGAGAGTCACCCGAGGATGGCTTCGCGAGCTACCATCGATATTGATTACCTATCTCCAGTGATGAGAAAATAAAGGGGAAAATGAGGAGATAAAAATCAAAGGAGAGGGAGAGACGTTGGTCGTAAGTCATGTGTCTGCGAGCGAAACGGGAGAGAAACGAGGAGAGTGGCGAGGCGGAAAACACAGGTGAGAGAAAGGGGTCGACAGCTACATCACTAGAAGAAGGGAAGAGGAAGGCTTCTAGGGCTTCGCTTCTACCTCACGGCTGTCGGCCACCTCACCTCACCACAACATTAACAGTGCTAGTGTTGGTGCTAGTCTACGAAGCACTGACACTCCGAAATGGGAGGAGTGTCTGTGTCGGACACGGACATTCGTCGAACACGTGTCCAACACGTAAAATTACGTGTCCTATTATTTATTTTTTTATTTTATTTTCGGACACTTTATGGACACACCACGGACACTTCTCGAACACGTATAGGAATTTTTTTAATAAAAATATACATAACGAACAATCTATGGATACTTCTCGGATACTCTATTACATTGTAAACTTTTTTTTATATGTTAAATTTGTTGGATAATATGTTTTGTGGTTGAGTTATTGTCAAAAAACTTGACATTTTATACTTTTTTAGTGTGGTGTATTCCATTTTCTAAGTAAACTTTACATGTTTTATCTATTATGAAGTAATAAATAGATGCATATAAACAAATATATCTAATAAATAAAAAACGTATCCCTAACGTGTCTGTGTCCTACTTTTTTAGAAATTGGCGTATCGCCGTGTCGTATCGTGTCTGTGTCCTTGTCCCGTGTCTGTATCCATGCTTCTTAGGTGCTGGTGGTGGCCTATGGGAGAAGATACTGTAGACCACACAAATCTCCCTTATTCCTAGAGGGGGGATTCAGGAGACCACTGACAGGCAAAGGCCGATAACAAGAGAAGCTATCTATGAATACCAAACGTAGCCCAACAATGCTTCTAAATACACCCTAACCTAGTGTAAACATGTGGCTTCAAACAATTGTCTCACAGACTTCTCTATCTTCCTTGGCTTCAACAATTGTCTATAATAGACATCCATTGATCAAGTAAATGTATGCACGCTTGTGAAACATTTATCCACTATCCATTATCGACATCCATTGATCAAGTAAATGGACAAAGGATGTGTCTAACACTCTACACTAGGTTTCTATCAAATAATTTCTATATGAAAAAAATCACTAGCATTAAAAATTAAAATGATTTTTTATGTAAACTTTAGAGATTAAACATAAGATTCGAAAGTTGAAGAACTAAAATAGAATATGAATGCTTGACCGAAAGGAGAGAGAAAGTACTGCATTTTCTCCCACTCAACCCTACCGCCTATTACCCTAACAGCGTGCAATTATGATTATCATAATCAATCAACAACTGAGATAATGTACGATAAAACCACAGGTTGCAAAATCACAATTAATTGAAAAACCAAAAAAAAAATCCCAACGCCCAATTGTTCCAAAATTTCAATCAACACAGACTTTACAGAAACTCTTCACCAAGAAATGGGGGAAGAACACAAATCGCCACCTCAAACAACAACTCACCATATGAATTAAAGAACAAAACAGAAAGAGATCAGACAATCCCACAATTAGATTCGAAAAAGAAAAAAAAAAAACAAAAAACCCTACAAGAAAGTAGAGATTGATCTTAAACGAAACAAAAAAAAGCCCAGCTCAACTGAATCACAAAGAATGCGGAATCCTCCCATAAACTTCCAAAGCAAAGAAAATTAGAAATACAAAAAAGGAAGTAAAGAAATAATTGAGGGGGCCCAAAGCGTAAAGAAGGGTAAGATCTAAAAGACAAACCTGTAATTCCCCTCGGTGGCGAAAGGGGAAGCTTAAGATTCTCGAAAAGATGAAAGAGAGAGTGGGATCTGTGATGGAGTGAGACACTGAGAGTGGACTTTATTATTGTGTATTTTTATACGAACAACGCCTGAGAAAAACAAATACAAGAATAAAACTCTGCAGCTTACATGATTCACAAGAAACGCAAATAAAGATGGAAAATTTTTACTTTAGGCAACAGCGAACGGAGAACGGTGATGGCGAGCGGCGACGGCGAGTGTCGATGGTGACGGCGCGACCGGCGATCTGGATTTTCTGCGGTGGAGGGAGAGGCTAACTAACGCAACAATAACAAAAAAGAAAAGCCCTAAATCTTATTTATCAATTAAAACCCTAATACCGGTTCGGTTTGTGTTGAACCGAAAATTAAAATTTTGATCCAATGACCGAACCGAACCGGACCGGTCGTTCATATTTACTAGACTCCCTTACGTCCTCATTTTTATTATGAATAATATAAAAATAGATGTTCGTATGTCTGATAAACCAAATGTGTCATCTCTCAATTGTCCATGTATCTAAAGACTATATGTCCTTGGTGTCCAATTCCATATCCTACTTGCCAAGTTTCCTAGAAATAGTTGCATTTGGTGGATCTTGTAGAATTAATTTTGTGAGAAAAATTTAAAAAAATGATAGCCTAAATTTCCCTAATTTCTTTATTTATTTTTATATTTATTTTTTAAATTTCTTTTATTAACTTTAATATTATAATTTCTCGATGTTCTTGTAGTGCCTCGTTTTGATCCCCAATTTCATAACAATTTTTTCTTATTCAACTTTTTTTTATTTAATTACTTTTTTTGACAAATTTTTCTCTCTCTCTTCGTAATCTCAATTATATTATATGTATTAAAGTGTCCTAAATTACAATATAATTTTAACTTTTTTATAAATATATCATAGCTTTCAATTATAATTAAGAAAATTTATAATTTTCTTTATATGAAAAACATAGACTTATATGAATTATAATTCAATCTTACGTATGTTTAATTATGTCTTGATGTAAACCAAATATAAGAATGTCAAACTTAAATAATTAAATTTCAACATTTAATTCAATCTAATTAATTTAATGCTTAAATTTAGAGAGAGAGAAAAACTATTTTTACCTCTAAACTTTTCAAGTTGTATCAATTTTCTCCATAAACTTTTAATTTCGTCAAGTTGGACTCTAGACTTAAATAAACGTTGCAATTTATACCTTCTATTAAATCTTAATTAGTTTAGCATTGTTTTACACAAAAAAACCAAAAAAAAAAAAGTAAAAATCTTGATAAACTCATTAATTTCAACCAAATATTGCACAAAGTTGAGTTACAAAAATAAATTGTATTCTATTTCAAACTTACTAAAATAAAATTAGTAAAACAAATAAGATTTAATTTAAATTAACTAATTTAAAGAAAATGTTTAATTTTTAAATTAGTCATAATTAAATTAACAAATATATACATTTGATATTCATTTTGAACTTAGTGATATTAAAATAATATAAATATAAGTATTTTATTTTTAAGATAGTGAATTTAAAATAGCATAGGGAATGTATTATATTTTTAAGGTACTCAAATTAAAATTATAAAAAAAAAATTGTCATTACTTAAATAAAATTCTAAAATTATGCAATAAAAACAAAGTAAAGAAACAATATATAATTGTAGTCAAAACTAATTTTATTTTTTAAAGTTTTAAAAAATAATATAATTAAAATCTAAATTTTGAAATTGATAAGAACAAATGCTTAATAATTCAAATTTCAAAAAAAAAAAAGTTGAAATCTTGCTATAATTGCACAATGCAGTGAAATTAACATAAAAATTGAGTAAGTAGAAACTCTTTTTTTTTTTTTGAAAAGGTAGTATATAAAAGAGAACAAAAAGGTGGATCCCACAGCCCGAGATCAAAGCAATGAAGAAGCAGACATGCGCTTCCTACCCCCATGAGAGAAACCTGGAAGAATTAGGCAACTACCACCGAACAAATCCTGCAACTCACAAATCGAGGCTCCAACCATAATGCATAAAAATACAACGAGGATAAGTATAAACATTCAAACATATTCTGACAACAAGAAAGATCACGGCCAAAACGAAACCTCCCTTGAGTGTGTGTGTGCGAGCCAAACCTGACTAGGACAGAGAGAATTCAGATACATAAGGAGAGAAGTACTCATGGTTTTGTTTTTCATAGCTCACCCCCCACATTCTCTTTTTTTTCCTTTTTTTTTATCACTTTTTTTCCAAAAAGGAGCCGAGTCAAGACATTTACGTCACAACCAAGATCGTACTCACTTTCCCTCTAATCTTATTAAATGCGAATGGGCATAGCCACTCAAGCAAAGACCAAAGAAAATTAAGAAATGAGGAGTATACCTCATAGATCACTCAATTAGAAGTACCACCTCAACCCAACATACCAAGCCTACGACCTACCAGGAGGCGTGTTAAAGACAGGGGGGTCAACGAGGGACGTAAGCCTAACCGAGACAGAGTAATGTCATCATGTTCCACCATCCCCTCATACAAGTATGCAAATCATAGGTTGTCTTGACCCCAACCAGCAGCCAAGCGATAGCAAGGCAAAAGATAACCAAAAACTCCAGCCCACCTAAGGAAGAAGCACTCATGAGGCCAAAGCGAATAATGCACACACAAATAAAGCAAACGGACAGAAACACATCCCAGCCCACAAGCAAACAAAACCAAATCATAGAAGAATACCCAGATCCCGGGCCAGGAATCAAATCCCCACATCCACCACACGAATAGGGAACACGGTGAGACAAGAGAAAGAAAAGAAAAGAGAAAAAGAAAAAACTACTGCAGCTCCCAATAGGACACACCGACAGAGCTAACCCCACGCCAAGAAGCACATCGACCCATCATCACAACACGAGCAAGCTGGATAAGAACCGACATTGGGTGAGGCACCCCACCTTGCAAACGGTGATTACGTTCCAAACCAGATGAAGTAGACTGCCGCACACCACGCAATCCTCCAAACTCTGCATCTAAAGACTTAATAACTCCAGATGAGTAAGCATAAACTCATACTAAAGAACTTCACATTAAACGACTATGTACCAGACTTCACAATTCCCCAGACTAATTAACTCCCCAGATTAACTCCTTAAACCTAACAACTCCAGACTTAATAACTCCACTCTCTGCAACTCCTTGGCCCAAACGCCCCTAAAACACCAGAGATAATGGTGTGGATCAAGTTCATACTTATCAAACCTAAAAACCTTTGGGTGTGTTGGCTTGATCCACTTAAAACAAGGAAAATTGGAGCCTAGGGCTCTAAAATGCATGTTCCTTGGATACCCCGAAGTTACAAAGAGATATAAGTTATGAGACTTCAAATAAAAAAAAATATTGTAAGCATGGGTGTCACTTTCAAAAACGAACTAAATTTTATATGAACTCTGATAGCAGAGAAAGGGATAGAGAAGCTTCTGATATAAAGATAACATAAAGTCTCAGGTGGAGTTATTTCAAGATAGGCAAAGTGAGATATCTAAACCACAAGAGAATGAGGAAAATGAGACCTCTAAAGCTGACCCTACAACTGATTTAGATGAAGAGCCAACAGACACACCTAATGGAAGATCTTTCTAGTTACACATTCACTAGAGACAGACAGAGAACAAAAGTACGACCCTAGCAAGATATGCTCAAGCAGATCTTATTGCTTATGCACTGAACTCCATGAATAATGTTTATACAAATGAGCCTCTAACTTTCAAAGAGACTATTAAAAGTCCTAAAATCTGCAAATGGGTTAAGGCTGAGTAACTAAGTGCACTTCATAAGAATCATATCTAGAACTCGTCCTATTACACCCAAAACAGAAGACAGAGACTTGCAAATAGGTCTATAAAAATAAATTTGATGAATCTGAGAGAGCGGGCTTTAAATTTAAGGTAAGGTTGGTGGCAAATGGTTTTACACATAAAGAATGAGTGAACTACACTGAAATCTTCTCTCCAATTGTTAAACACACCTTCATACGGATGCTTCTGATTATTGTGGCTTGCTATGACCTAAAACTAGAACAAAAGGATGTGAAAACAACCTTTCTACATGGAAGGATGGAGGAAGACATTTATATGTATCAACCAGAAGGTTATGAGGTCCAAAAGAGCAAAGGATTAATATATAAACTCAACAAGTCTCTGTATGGCCTAAAACAATCATCTAGGTGTGGTACAAGAGATTTGACAAGTATATAACCAAAATCAAATTCAAAAGAAATAGATATGATCAATGTATACATAAAAGAAGGAAAAGACAAAAAAAAGATACATTTATTGCTCTACGTAGATGATATGTTGCTTGCAGAGAAACGTCTAAATGAATTAACAAAAATAAAAAGGCTAATGAGCAATGAGTTTGACATGAAGGACCTTAGGCCAGCCAATAGAATTCTGGGAATGAAAATCAAGATGGAAAGGGCAAGATGTGAGATGTATGTCAGCCAATATGATTACATCAGTAAGATCCAAAAGAAATTCAACATGTCAGATGCAAAGACAGTGATTACACCTCTCAGACAATAAGTCAAGCTCTCTGCCAAAGATTCACCTACAGATAGAGAAAGCTTGAAGGAAATGGAGAAAATCTCCTACTCTAATCTATTGGGAGCCTAATGTATCTAATGTTATGTACAGACTTGACCTAGCCTACTACTCAAGTTTGGTCAGTAAATACATGGGGAATTCAGGAAAGGAAATTTGGGAAGCCACTAAATGAGTTTTTAGATACTTGAATGGCACTAGAATAAGGGGATTACTCTTGTGTCTTCTTCCTCTCTATTCACATGCCTAAGATTTGTTTAGCAGCTCTCGAATTCTTCATATCAAATTTTGATGATATTTCAACCTTTATCTTCAAAATTTCGTGCATGCTAGCTCTTGCTATCAGCATATCGTCAACATACAACAACAATATGATGTACGAGTTACCCTGAGTCTTGATGTAGCAACAGTGATTTGCCTGGCATCTCTCAAACCCATTGTTGCTGATAAAACTGTCAAACTTTTTGTACCATTGTCTGGGCAGCTGTTTGAGACCATATAAACTCCTTTGAAGTTTGCAGACTTTTCTTTCTTGCCCCTGCTCCACAAAACGTTGTGTCTGCACCATGTAAATGTATTCCTCCAAATCACCATGGGAAAAAGTTGTCTTTACATTCATATGTTCCAGGAACAGATCTTCCTCTGCCACAATTAAAAGCATCATTCTAATCGTGGTCAACTTCACTATAGGAGAGAAAATTTTGTTGAAGTCAATGTCTTTCTTCTGCTGAAAGCCTTTAACTACCAATCTTGCCTTGTACCTTTTACTGCCATCGGGTTCTTGTTTTATCTTAAGAACCCATGTGTTGTGCAAGGCTTTCTTACCTCTAGATAACTCTGTTAGTTGCCATGTTTGATTTCTCAATAGCGAATTCATTTCATCCTTCATGACCAACTCCCACTTGACAAAATTTTTAAATTGAGTTGCCTCTTCATAACATGTTAGCTCTCCTCTGTCAGTCATTAAGATATAGTTTAATGTAGGTGAATATCTTTGCGATGGTCTAATGGTTCTACTCGACCTCTTTACTTTAGTAGGTGGTGTTTTATGAATTTCTTCAGTCTTTATATCTGGCCTATCAGATTCTACAGTCTGATCCCTTGCTTCTTGTACTGTTTCATCAAGAATATTAACTGTCTGATCTTCAATCTTCATTGTCTTGGTCTCAACTCTGGGAGGAATTACTATCTTAACCTCTTCTTCTTTACTCACATCTGCTTTCAATTTGTTGGGTTCAATATTTGCTCATTCTTTATACAGAACTTCTTCATTGAAGTTCACGTTTTTGCTTCTGACTATTTTCTTGTTCTGTTCATCCCAGAACTTATAGCCCATCTCAGCTCCTCCATATCCAATAAAGTAACACTTCTTGAATTTGGCCTCCAACTTACTTCTCTCTGCAGCATCAATGTGAATGTAGGACATGCAATCAAAAACCTTCAGATGTGAGAGGTTTATCTGCTTACTGATAATCCCATGAAATGGGATTACTTTTATACACTTCCTTGCTTAGTATTTGTTATTCTTCGAGGTCAATTACTGTCCTTAGCTCATTTTATGGGTCTTAGTTGATGGGTTTAGGAATTTAAAGTTTGGGTTGATAATTTGCCAATTTTGTG
>JAOANK020136150.1:0-30690 GCA_026257165.2 Telfairia occidentalis
AAAAAACCAAATTACATATTCCACTATTAACCATATAAATAACTAATCAAATATTCTTCAGTGGGCCTTCTTAATACAGACAACCTCTTACATTTAGCAGCCTGAGAAGCAAGAGGAATCAAACCAAGAGAAGGAGAAGCCAGTGTGCACAAGCTATGGGAAGCAACACAGGGGATGTTGTGTGTCCAGTAGTAAAATATGTTTCGAATGCAATTAGAAAGGTTATATAGTTGAGAATTGTCCTAAGAGTACTGCAGGCAGTTCGAGTCAGGCCACAAACTCAAACCAGGTTAATCCATGTCGGGAATGAGATGACGGGTTGTTTAAGATTATCAACTTTCGAGGACGAAAGTTCTTAAGGTGAGAGTGATGTAACACCTCGTTTAATTGTTTTATGTTATTATAAGTTGTGATAAAGATATTTTAATAATTAGATTTTGAATTTTTGATTAATGGAGAATTTAAAGTTTGATGAATGATTTATCTTTTAAAACTTTTAAGTTAGTAAAAGTTGGGGAATAAAAGTGGTGGAATTGGAGAAATAAATTCGGTTAATTTGAAGAGGTATTAAGTAATTAGTATTTTTTTTTTTTGTAGTTTTTCTAGAAAAATGAAATAAAATAAATTTGGTTAAACGACAAAGCTGTATATAGGAGGACTTTGGATTAGGTTAAGGATTTGGGTGATTGGTATTTAACCCCCCCTTAAGAAACCTTAGCCACAACTTGTTTTTTTGGTTACAAAAAGGAAAAGAGGAAAAAAAATATTTTCCCTCTCTCACTCACGTTGTCTCTATCTCTCAAGATCTGTCTGTCTTTCTTGACCACACCACCCTCTAACAACAGCAATAGCTCCAATTTCAATTTGGTGCTCGAGATCGTCAAAAAAGCATGGGTAGGTGCTTCGCGTGGTGAGCTGTCCCTAGATCTAGCCTCATAACCCGTTAAAACTAGTTTTAAGATGCTTTTCTATAATGTAATTCATGTTTGACTTTAGGTTGACCAAGCATACTTTGACTATTTCGTTAAGGGAAGTGCGTAGGATTCTGTTGAGGTAAGTGACTCCACTTACAGACCCGTTAAGGGCTTAGGTTGGATGATGTATGTGTATGTATGTTTCAATACGTGTGTGTGTAGGATACATCGATGAATAATATAATATGCCATGTATGTATTAGTAACCCATGATAAGTGATGTGGCATATTTTCATGTATGACCTCAATATGTTATGTGATATTCTACTACATGTGTTAACATGCTTGTGAATTGGTTGCTGAAATATGATATATTTATACAGAGTGATGCGATACGATATGCATGTTGTATGTTATTAAGAAATTTATGTCGTATGTATGTGGGACCTTGCATGAACCATATAACCATGATTTATAAGAGGATGATAACTACCTCCCACACCTAAAGGGTCGGTGTTGGACGGGATCTGGCTGTACTGAATGAGTGTCATCTAGCATCAAATGCAGTCAAATGCCCCCAAGTATTCTGAGGGCCCATACTTGTACCCAAAGCGAGATGACACCATGGTGAGATAAAGGTTGTTATGCATCCAGTATGAGAAGAACAATATATTGTCAACCAATGAATAGTAATGAATGTGTGTTTGTAGGTCTACCATGTAGGTTGGATCATTTACTTGGTCTTTATTAAAAATACTCAATCTTTTCTTTTAAAATTTTTTTTTAGGTAACGGCAATAACGGTCGTGGTGCATGATGAAGAAGGGTTCCTATGTACCATAGTCATAACTTGTTTTATTTATGCATTAGGTTTAGGGTTCATGTATTTGAAATTCAAATTGTATTAAATGTTCATCTGTTAGTTACTTCTTGTTTTACCATGTTTTCTTGAGATCCCAATTCAAGATTTGTTGAAAACTTTTTTTAAGTTTTAAAAGCATACATGTGATATCGGTCCGAAGGTTATTTTAAGTCTAGTCGTTACAATTTGCATATAAATACATGTGGTTAGATTTGAATATGTAGTTATGGGAGATAAATAACTAACTAGTAGTAGAAACCGTCATGTAATTTGTGGAGTGTTTGTTGAAGCTCGTCTATGTTCGATGATGGCGGGGAGATAATGGGATATTTAGGGCTGGATAGTTGCAACAATTGGAGAGATGGATGAATGAAAAAGGATTCCTAATTGCAAATTAAAGGCAACATCGCAACTTGAATCAAGAGTGTAAGAATATTGAAGAAGCAGTATACTGTGATACTTGAAATGTTAGGTCTATCATGCAATAGGTTTGGATGTAATGACAAAATGAATTGAAGCCAAACGACACACATTTGATGAATAGGTGAAGGTAAAATATTATATTTGATTAACTTATTTATTTTCTCACTATTTATTGATTTATTTGTATGTGTTCGTAATATAAAATTGAATTTTTTCGTAGTCGTCCTAGTGCAAAAAGAATGAGAAACAAGTCATTTCCATACTATGATAATTTAACACTTATATTTGGCAAAGATAGGTTCTAAAGGACCCACAGACATAGTTGATGATGCATCAGAGAAAGAGATGCAAGATGGAGAGGGTGGCAAGATTTTAATGAGTTTTATAATCCAAATCCACCTCTGGAAAGAGATGATGTTAATATTGCTATGAGCAATACACCCACCAGTTGGTCTGCGACATCAGGATCTAAAGAAAAGAAGAGGAAGAGGGGGGATTGTGTTGACATGGCTTTGGATTGCGTTGCTGATGGCATTGAGCATATGACGCAATCATTTGATCTCTAAACAGATGAACTTAGAAGGATACCTAGATGTAGAAGAGAAGTTCGAGATGAGATTGAGATAGACGTTCCACATTAGATAAGGTAATGAACATTGTTGGATTTACAGACTCTCAACGAGTTAATGTTGAAAAGATCATAACTAGTGATTTGAAAAAGATTGATTACTTTTGGAGCTACCTGAACAACTTAGGTATAACTAAGGATTAAAATATCAATATTCGTATCGATATTAAGATTTCAATTTTACGAATATATCGATGGATATATCGATGAATAATTGATATCTACGAATATTCCGATAATCTAAAAAATTTATAAAATTTACTTCAAATAATAACTAAGTTACTTTTACTCCAAAATAAGTAATAGTTCTTATTATTAGTATTTATATTCATATTTATTACTAAATGATGTTATTTTTTATATTTCATAGATATTTATACGGATATTGAAAATATCGATTATATTTAATATCGATATCGAACCCACCAATTTATGGATATATCAATATATCGATAGATATTTAAATCATTGGGTATAACTATGTTATGTATCACTCTTAGGGAAGCTGCATGCTGACTAGTTTTAAAGTTATCATCAACACTTATTTTGTATAGGAAAAAAACATATATCGAACTTGTAGAGTATGTTATGTCGATGTTTTGAACTGTGTTGTGAAGATGCACATTCTATTTTGTTGGTTTAATTAGGGTTGATGGTGAACCATATGAAATGTATGTTGAAGGAGGTCTATAAAATATAAATACTCCTATATATTTTGTGAAGATGTCAAAGTTACATTTGCATAATTAATGAAACTTGTGTATAATTAACTTGTATATCTTGGTTAACGTATATTGAAGTTAATAATATTTAAACAAGTATTATTTAAAATGTGTTCACTTTTTAATACAATGATTTGCCAATTAAAGAAAGTAAAGTTTAATAGTAATTTCGATTATTATTAATTAAACAGATTTAATTAAGATAGCAAATAATAAACAATTCAAAAAATTATTATTGTTAACGTTTTCTCTATTGTAAATCTTATGATGGATAAATTTATATATATTTGTTCAGATTTTAATAAATACTTCAAAAATATTTACATGCATAATTGAATATTTATTTTTTAAAACTAAAAGTATTAGAAAACAAAATAGAGTGGACAAATGTATTAAAAAGATATTATTTATTCTTAAAATAGTATTTTTCTAATTTCATAAGAAAATTGACATGACAGTTTTAATATGATTTAATATGTAAATTTAATTATTTTAATTAAATAATTAGTTTATAAAAAATATATATTTTTTATAAAAAATTTAAAACTCTTCCAACCAAACACAATTTTAACAAACCCTCATTTAATAATGCACAACTAAACAGAGACTTAATAAATTTAGACTCAATAAATTTATTTTCTGTACCATCCAAACATAGAATTAACAAAATCAAACTTAACAACTCCAAAACTTAATAAATTCAAGCTTAATAAGCACAAGCAAAACAGGAAACTAAACACCCCTTAGAGATTTTAAATGTTTATTTTCAAATTCATTGCACATTTTATCCCAATTGGTGTTTTATATGTTAATTTCCAACACATCATTTCTCCAATTGTTGTTTATATATATATTAATTGATTTTTAGATTACACTTCTCCTATTCTATTAACTATGTTAGGAGATATTCCTAATATATATAATAACTCAAATCCTAATGGAGTCAGTATATATATCAAATCCCTATCCCAAATCGATTCAAGTTTCAATTATGTGAAAATAATTAACCAATTGGAATAGGCTGCTCAGATAATCAAATAAACCAATCTAACAACGCAAGCAAGAACAATAAATAATCAATAAAGAAGGAAGACATTGACACTAATTTATACTAGTTCACCTGATGTAAGCTACATTCAGTTCACTGCTACCATCGCGGGCTCCACTAAAAATGTTGGGGGAGAAGATACAAGAGTTTGCACCACTCAAAAAATTTCTCACAATTTTGTCTCAAAGAATTCACTAATAGAATTACCATAATTTTGTTCACACAAAATCCTCAGTCTCTCGGTCGAATACTCTTATAGCTGCTACAAACTAAACTGAATGGGTTTTATTTTTCTAAAGAAACAATCCAACGCCAAGACCTTAAGGCTAGCGTCTTGATGCTACAGAAATTAGTGTCAAAGTAAAGGCACACAAGCGCCTCTTTTTTTTCTGAATCCTTTGTGGCAGCGTTGAGATGTTGTGCTTTTGAGCCTTGGCTGCTGCAACATTTCTTTTGACTCCACATTCTGAATAATCTCCACTTTGAGACAAAATAATGTAACGTGTCTTCCCTACAAATGGTAGCGACTCCTCTTCTAGTCATGAAGAAGTTCACACAACTTCAATTTATCAACATGAATGGCTTTTGGGAACATGTTTGTTGGATTTTGATTTCCTAAAATCTTTTTGAGCACCAACACCCTATCTTTCAAAACTAATTTGATAATATCATATCTCACCTATATGTGTTTCTCCCTCATATAAAACACAGGATTCTTTGCTAAATGAATGACACACTCTTACTATTACAAGGCAACGTCCGCTTCCTCAATCTCAAGCCAAGTTCTTCTAATAAAGACTGAAGCCAAATCATTTCTTTGCTTGCTTCAATAACTGCAACGTACTCATCTTTATAGTAGAGAGAGCTAATATCTTTTGTAGTATGGAAACCCAACTGATCGCAGTATCTCCCAAAGTAAAAACATACCAAGTTGTCCTTTTTCTTCCATCAGTACATGTAGGAATCTACATAGCCCTGCAATTTAAAATTTGACCTTGTAAAATGGGATGCATAGCTAGATGTCCTATTCAGGTATTTGAAAATTCACTTTATTTTCTTCCAGTGCTGCTTTCTTGGATTGCTCATGTATTTGCTTAGAAGTCTCACTACATGTGCAACATCTAGTCTTGTGCATACCATACCATACATCAAGTTGTTGATTACTGAAGCATATGACACTCTAGACATATTATCTCTCTGCTGCTCGGTTCTGAGTGTGTGCTTCTTAGATAATTTAAAATGAGAAGCTAAAGGAGTACTCACAGGTTTTGCATTTCCATATTGAATCTGTTTAGCACTTTCTTCACATTATCCTCTTGTGATAGTCTAACTCTACCATCTTTTCTATCAATTCTTATTCTAAGGATTTGTTTCGAAGCTCCCAAATCCTTCATGTCAAATTCTGATGATATTTCAGCCTTTATCTTCAAATTTCTTACTTGCTAGCCTCAGCTATCAAAATGTCACCAGCATATAGTAGTAATATAATGTAAGAGTTACCTTGAGATCCAATGTAGCGATAATGATTTGTCTGACAACTCTGAAACCCACTATTGCACATAAAGCTATCAAACTTCTTACAACTGTCTGGGCACCTATTTGAGACCATACAAACTTCTTTGAATTTTGCAAGCCTTTTTCTCTCTTCCTATACCATAAATCTTTGTGGGTACATCATGTAAATCTCTTCCTCCAAATCACCATGAAGAAAGACCATCTTTACATACATTTGTTCAAAGAACAAATTTTCCTCTACCACTATCAACAATACAGTTCTCATAGTAGTTAGTTTAACTATAGGAGAAAAAATCTCATTAAAGTCAATACCTTCCTTTTGTTGAAAACCTTTACTATCAACCTTGCTTTTATACCTCTTGCTTCCATCAGGTTCCTGTTTTATTTTGTAAACCCATTTGTTGTACAAAGTCATTTTGCCTTTTGGTAACTCAGCCAATTGTCGAGTCTGGTTCATCATCAGCGACTCTATCTCATCCTTCATGGCCAACTCCCACTTAACAATGTCTTTTTTTGGTACTATTTCTTCATAACACCCAGGCTCACCTCCATTAGTTAGTAAAATATAGTTCAAAGTAGGGAAATACGTCTATGGTTGTCTAATAGTTCTACTAGACCTTCGAACTATTATATGAGGTGTTCTCTAAAATTCTTTTATCCTTTCAACAAGCTCATCAGATTCTACAGTCGGTTCTTTGCTTTTGATATTGTTTCCTCAAGAGTATTTTCTGTATGATCTTCAACCCTTGTTGTTCTAGTCTCAACCCTGGGAAGACTTACTATCCAACTCTCCTCTTCTTCACTCACATATAATTTAAACTCACCAGGTTCAACACTTGCTTTGTTATTATATATAGCCTCATCGTTGAAGATCACATCTTTGCATCTGACTATCTTCATGTTCTGGTCATCCCAAAACCAATAGCTCATCTCAGCTCCTCCATATATAATAAAGTAACACTTTTTGGATTTGGCCCCCAACTTACTTCTCTTTGCAGCATCAATGTGAATATAAGATACACAGCCCAAAATTTTTCAGATGTGAAAAGTTTACTTGTTTATCCCTCTAGACTTATTCAGGAAATTTGAAGTGTAATGATATGGTTGAGCTTCTATTAATTAGATTGGTTGCCATGCTGATTGCCTTAGCCCAAAACATCTTGGGCAATCCTTCATGTAATCTCATGCTCCTGATATGCTCGTTCAAAGTTTTGTTCATCCTCTCGGCCACACCATTTTGTTGTAGTGTCCCTGGTATAGTCTTTACCATCACTATTTCATTATTTGTCCAGTATTTCTTGAAATCCCATTCACCTACTCACTGTTGTTGTCTGACCTCAATTTTTTTTACTTTTAGGCCTATCTCATTCTCAACCATAGTCTTCCAAACTTTGAAAACACAAAATACATCAGACTTATGTTCGAGAAAGTAGTATTACACCTTCCCGCTTGAATTATCTATGAAGGTCACATAATATCTAAAACCTCAAGGGGAAAATAGTTCATATGGCCCCACACACATCAGTGTGAACCAACTCCAATTTAGTAGACTTTAAGACGATTCTTCTCTTGACAAACTTGACTCTCTTCTACTTTCCCAAGATACACCATTCACATAGTTTGAGTTCAACTGCCTTAAGTCCCTATAACTATTTTGTTCAGTGAAGAGTTTTTATACCTTTTTCGCTCATGTGCCCTAGCCTGTTATGACATAAATTTGTCTGACTTGAATTATCCACAACAGCTACTATATTCATATCGTCGTTGTTGACAGAAAGAGTCTCTGACTTGCTTCCTTTTGCAACCAACATGGCACCTTTGGTGACTTTCTAGTTTCCTTGGCTAAAGGTAATCTTGCATCCTTCGCTATCTAATTGCCCCACATAAATTAAATTCTTTATAATATTCTAGACATGATGTACCTTGCAAATTTTCTAGAATGAACCATTCACCATCTTTAAGTTCACATCACTGAACCCAATGATGTCCAAGGGCTCTCCATCAGCTAGATATACTTTTCAATGGTTTCTTGCAACATAATTTTTTAAAATATCTCGGTGCTCCATGGTGTGACAAGACACATCTGAATCAATTACATATGTGACGTGGGCACTCTCAACTATGAGAACTAGAGCATCATGTAACTCGTCGGCAACAACATTTGCACCGGCTTGATTCCCCTAGTTCGCTTTGGCACCTTGTAGTTCCTTTTTAGATGACCAATCTTGCCACAGTTCCAACACTCAAATTGTTTTTTCTGGACTTCCTTCTATTATTCTTTGACTTTCCTTGATTTCCTTAACTTCTTTTATCACTCCTTCCTCTATCCACATTCAACGTTGTCTTGAAGATAGAAGCAAAATTTGAATCCTTCCTGCTAGGGTTGCATCGCTAAGTTGAGAAAATTGTAAACTTGCATTTCCTAATGAATTTGAGATTATAGTTTTCATAGTCTCCTAGCAATCAGGTAAAGATTTTAACAGCAGTATAGTATATACTTCATCCTTAAAATACAAATCAACAACAACCAATTTATTCATCAATAAACTAAATTCATTCAAGTGTGCCTACACATGATCCTTCAGTCATTTTCATGTTAAAAAATTTTGTTGCAAGATACACCTTATTCTTTACCGATGGTTTTTTGTACATGTTGGACAAAATCGTCATCAACCCTACAGTGGTGGTTTCCTTCGCTACACTATCCTGCACACTCTTGGTTATAGTCAAACAAACAATCACAACACTTTCCTATCCAACTTCTTCTATTCCAACTCTTAAATGTCTTCTAGCTTTTCATCTGAGGTAGATCTAAATCTTTGGAATGCAAGTAGTCCAATCCTTGCAGTGATATGCTTAGCCTTACAACAAGTGACTTTGATTTGGATGCTTCGAGTTGTCTTGAAGCTTGTTTCTCCACTTGTCCTCCTTCCCCTTTGTGAACTCTCATGGCTAGATATGTCCTTGCTTGAAGCATATCATCATCTTCCTCTTGAAAGGGATTTGACCTTTAATCCAAACCTACATTTTAAAGAAAAATAATTACATCAATAACGTTAAGGATGCAGTAACTTTAATAGACCTTGTAGAATACTCTTGTAGTAATGAGAGGTTAAAGTTCACACTTTTCTAAATTTCATCTTTGCAACACTTGGACAAATGCTCAACTCTTTTCAATGGTGTCTCCAACTCCTTGCATCTTTCTTCATTAGAAAAGCTTAATTTTTTTGCAAAAGTTTGTAAGTAACACTAGGCATATATGGTTTAAGTTCTTCTATTAGATAACACTCTTTACGTTTCAAAATTTCAAGAATGTGATGTTTTGTGAAAGTAATATCATGGACCTTAGAACACCTAATATTAAGCTTTTTTTTACCACTATCTTGATTATCATGCAAGTTATGGTCAATCGAATTCAATCTCTAAGTGTTAGGCACTAGAATCTTTTGGTGTAATACATGGGTTAACACTTATTTTATCATGATAAAGAAGCACAATAGAATAACTAATATTAGGGTCATGTACTTCTAGGCTCTCTACAGTGTAAACATGTAAGTGTTCTTCACATGAAAATATATGATGAGATGGTAAGGTATGGTGTAATGATTCATCAATAGGTAGCAACACATCATTATCCTCACCATTGCTAATTCTTTCTTGAATATGAACATGCTTAATTGGTTCAATTTTCAAGTCCTCAAGTTTATTTCTATCTTTTTCTATCACGTTCAATTCTACACATGCTTCTTGATGAATGGTATGCACAAAAATAGTAGACACATCATCTTGGCATGTAATGGTGGCAGTAGCAAGCAATGTTTTTCTAAGTTCCTTATTTTTAATCCCAACAACATGATCATTAATATTAGGGTTAAGAGTAATACACCTCAAACTGTTTCTAAGTAATCTCTCTAGAACCTTGAGAGCTAAGTGCAACATTTCTCTCAAACTGTTGCAAGGCTGAAGAGCAACTCTCTTGGCAATGTCTTTTATAGTGGCATAACTAGTTCTTGGGTGCTTTATCATCTTCATAAGAACCAAGTTCTTCCATTGGGGTTAGCAACTTCAGGTGGTAGGATTTCACATCTTCATCTCCTTGCTTCAACTTTTTCAATTTGGCGTACGCCTTAGGGACAAACTGTGCATCCATGATCTTCTTGTATTCACACCATGTCTCAATCCTTAGCAATTGATTTTTATGCCTATAAGACAATAATTTGTCTAACCAAGTGAGAGCATAGTCTATAAAGTGAGATATAATAACATGTACCTTTCTTTCCTCACTCAAGTAAAGGCCAAAGTGTGATTAGGCTTGGGCCTTTCATTGAAGGTACTCTTTGGGATAGGCAGTGCCATGAAATGTAGGGAATTGGAGTTTTTCCCTCTTCTCTTGGCATTTCTGCATTTTTTGTAGAGGAATTTGTTAAATTCTGTCATTACTCACCCCTTTGTGGTCTTGAGGGAACTTTGGGTTGATTTGCTTCATGTTGAGTTCTTTTTGTTTGGGCTTCTTCGCTTCCTTGAGTAGTCATGGCTACAAAAGAATGTCAGAGAAAAACAAGTATAGACATCACATTTTCCGTCCTCATTCATGCACTCATAGAATGAGAATTCATTTGTATTTACCACTCAAAGGTTGGGGGCTTCTCACTCACACCAACACTAAAAAATATGCAAGAAAAGTGATACTTGTGAGAGTGCAAACTTGTCTAAAGCAAGTAATTCCCTTGAAGCACGATGTTAGATTACTTGACAAGACTAAGACAGTACAATACAAGGAGTAGTCAGCGGAGTATTTCCTAGAATTTAGGTAAATTCGTGTAAAGTTAAATTTAAAAGCAGATTTGGAAAGCTTCAAAAGTCTAGTTTTAAGCATACAATATATATAAAAAAACAAAATAGATCAGTTTAAGGTTTTCATGAATTAGAGCCACGAGACAGACTACTGACATCACAAGGTAATGGCGAACTTTTAGCAAAAGACACAAATTGGAGCTATTGGCGTGACCAAATGGCTCGTGCCAATCCTAAAATAAAAGAATATTCATTCAAAAAATTTACCAAAGAACACTTACAAGGGCTGCACTTCAATTTGGATAATTAGATTTAGACGACTATCCCTTTGAATGAAGATTGGTCAAAACCAAAAAAATACTATTTTAGAAAATAATGAAAGAATAGTGTCTACATTTGTTGATGGCATGAATTGGTCTTAAAAGAAATTGGTTTGAAATTAATTGAGAATAAAACTAGACTCAAAATGGAAGGTAACAATAGACCACAATTAGATTTGGATAAGTATCAAAGGTTTTACACTTTTTCAAAATCAATCAACAGTGTCTTTGGTTAGTGGCAATACACTTTTTGGGCCAGCTATCATATTACATCTTTTATAAGGGTTGCACGTGGGATATTTTACTCCAAATTAATTTTTAAGGTCTTAGAGGTACCCTAAAAAGAAAAGGAAATGAAGGAAAAGGGTCGGATTTGGTGATTGAAAGCTAGAACCAACACTGTTGCAGTACTACGTGCCTTCTCCTTCCCCCGACAACTTCTGTTTCTCCTTCGTTTTTCATGACAAAACGAACTCCAAATGAGCTGAAACTTTCTCATCACAAAGTAGACTTAAAAATCTTCACAATGGGGCACCAATTTGATGCTATTTGAACTCGGGATCAATAAGTTCTACACAAATAAAATTGGTGCAGTGTTGGACGTTATGTTATTGTGGACTATGTACAAGCCTGAATCTTCACAACGTTTTCTTTACCAAATGAAAACCAAATGCTCTGAAACTTTCCAGTCACAAACCACATTCAACAAGCTTTAAAACAAGTATGAATTCAGCACGAGATCATTCCAGTAAGGTACAAAACAAAAACGTTTAATCACATGAAGGAGCAGATTTTCACAACAGAGACTACTACAAATTTGGCTTTTAATGACGCCATATGTGAATAAGAAAAAGTTGATGAAAAAAAACGTCATAAATGGTTGGAGGAGCACTGTGGGAGAGAAAAAATGGAGGCTTATGAAATTTTAACGATTTATGATTTTTTTAAATGTCAATAATTACGACATCAATATGAAAATTTAATGACTATAAGAAAATGTCATGAATGTTATATGTGCATTTTTTATGACCAATTACAAATTTACACGTGTCTTTAAATTAAAATTAAACGACATAAAATTGAAAAATTAAATAATGTCACTTATTTATTTGACATAATTTGGTCAAATGGATTGTGTCACATGATCGGCTAAAAGCCAAGTAAGCCCAAAATTACTAAAATTGAATTAGGTTGACCTAAATAATTAAAGCCCATTAAAAAAGATCTTAATTAAATTTAAATAAGCTCAAGTCTATTGGTTGGGCCCAAAAGTCAAACCCAAGCCCAAGTTCATATGAGATTCACCAAAATCTCTATAAATAGAGGGGTCCTCCTTCATTACATTCATTCAAAATTTAGAGAGAAGACAGAAGGATTCAAAAGAATTCAAACTCAGAGGATTCAGAAGCTCTAAAAGATTTCAAAATACTTAGAATTCAGAAGATCCAAGACTCCCAAGAAATCCAAGATTTCTGAAGCTCAAAACAAGCTGAAGACTAGAAGACTTCAAGAAATTGATCTTCCTCTTCAACAAGCTTGAAGTCAAAGTTCTTCAACAAGCTCAAGGCCGAAGTTCTTCAACAAGCTCAAAGCCGAAGTTCTTCAACAACTAGAATTCGAAGACTTTGAAGATTTTTCACCAAACAAAAGTAGAAGACTTATAAGATTCTTCACCAAAAGTTGAAGACTTGGAAGATTCTTCAACTTGCAGAAGTCAAAGACTGAGAAGATTCTTCAACAAGCTAAAGTCAACGACGTACATTTCCTCCACTCGAGAACAAGCTCATTAGCCCTCGAAGTAAAGTATAAAGTAGAGAGAAAGCATAAAGATTGTACATTAGAGATTGTACCAGTACACAAAAATCAATAAAATCAAGTTCATTTCCACGAAACAAATTTCCCCAGAAGTCTTGTGTGAACAACTACAACAATTTGAAAATTTTCATGACTGCAAAAAAATGTCACGATTATTATTCATGCTTTTTTTATTTCTAAAAAAAATGAAGATTTTATGTATTTTTGTAAGATTGATGACGTGATTTCACTATTATAAATCTTTACCATAATTTAAAATTTTCATGATTGCAAAATAACATTACGAATGTTATGGTTGTAATAAACATTCAATTAAATTTAGTTATTTTTTAACACAAAATAATGAGCATTATGAAAATTTTTAACAGTCATTAAAAAATATTTTCCAATAAAGGTGATATAGTGTGTCTAATAGAAAATAACTCTAGCACCTCCAACGTGTCCAATAAAAGTGATATAGCATATCTTTGACAAAACTTTTATAAAAAAAAAAATAATTTGATTATAATTTAAATCATATTATAATTATAATTTTAAAAATCTTAAGAAGATTGATTTTTGAAATAATATTAAAATTTTAAATTATATTTTTAAATTTAAAAAAATTTAAAATATTAGAATTTTAAAATATTATTGTTTTAAGTTTTAGGGTAAAATTCACTTTTAGTTCTTGAAGTTTGAGTTTAATGTTTATTTGGTCCGTGAGGTTTCAAAAGCAACCGTATAGTTCCTGAGGTTTGAAGAATAGTTCTAAATGGTCTCTGAGTTAAGTTGACCATTAGTTGAGTAACGGAAAAGTGACATGGCATGTTGAGTTGGTAATTTTTAAATGATGTGGTAATATTTATTAATTTTATATTATTTTCATGTTAGGTGACATTTCTTTTCTTTTCTACTTTCTCTTCCCCTCTCTCTTCACTTCCCTTCTCTTTCCTCTCTTAGCCCTTTTCCCTTTTCCTTCTTCTTTACGAGTTCTAATTCAAAGCCACTCTGAAACCCAAATGGGAAATTGATAATGTTCACAAAATAAAATACAAGTCATTTCATCCCAATTCAAACCATATTCTATAATAAAGTTCATCATTTTAATAAGAACAACAAGAAGATTTACTTATCAATTTGATTTATTTTTCTTACATAATTCCAAAAATCTTTTTTCTTTGACTGCTTGAGAAGCAGCAGGTTGTCTTTTTTTTTTTTAATGTACTTTTCAACACTACGAAACCCTAGAAAATTGAATACAACCAAAAGGAAAATGATTTGAAAAGAAAAAAAAAAAGAAAAAAAAAGGCTTTTAACGACAACAAAATCCTCAACACCGTCTGGGTTTTCAATTTATTAACGATGTCGGCGGTGCAGTAGAGGCGAGGACAAAGATCATGCCGCCAAAAGCCCAGACCATGCTAAGGATTTCGACACCATCGCAAATCTTGGTATATTTGTTGTTGCCAATGACGGTGGCAATGGTGATATAGAGGAAGCGGGAGGGTGGCTATGAACTCATTGATTACAGCTCAGTAGAATAGGACCATAGGGATAGTTCGGCCACTTCGATCAACAGCGCCGGTGGTGGGTCCACATAGTCCTTGCTCTGCCTCCATTCTTCTTCTCAATGAAAAAAAATGAACCTCCATTTTTGGAGCTGTTGCTAGTCGACTAGCTCTTAATTGGCAGCGAGGTGTTGGGTTTCGAAGTGGCTTGTCGGATGAGAACGGGTAGAAGAAGGAAGAGGAAAAAGAGAAGGAGGTGGGAAGAGAAGAGAGAGGGGAAGAGAAAATATAAAAGAAAAAAAAAAAGAAATGTCACGTTACATAAAAATAGTATAAAATTAATAAATATTTACCACATCATTTAAAAATTATCAATTCAGCATGCCATGTCATTTTTCCATTAGTTGGTCAACTTAACTCAAAGACCATTTGGAACTATTATTCAAACCTCAGAGACTAAACTGTTGCTTTTGAAACCTCAGAGACCAAATAGACATTAAACTCAAACATCATGGACTAGCCCTAACTGTTACATGTGCCTCCCAGGCTCCCACCATCTCTCTGTCTTTCTTCTCCAATTTTCACTGCCAGGCACTTCCCTCTTCTTTCTTCTTAGGTAATTGAAACGTAAATTATCCGAGAACTTGCTATATTTATTTTGCTTTCAAGTTCTTGTTTGATTTTTATTTTGATTCTCTTCTAATTTTCTCTTTTCACTCTAAATTAAAGATAAACTAATTTAATAACCTAAACATCTAACCTGCTTTTTAAAAATTTCTATTAAAAGTTAATGACAAAATCAAAGATGGATAGTTGTTTCATATAATATTAAAGAATTAGGACAAAGACTAAACTTGAAAGTTCGATTGAAACCTTTCTAAAAATGCTCTTTGTTTTTGTCTTTTTAACTTCAAGTTGTGTGTCGTATACTCCCGCCTTGTCTTTTATCTTTTGTAAAAGAAGCTCTGATGGAGTAATTTGAACTCATGTGGAATTACAAAATAAGTCTAAATTAATTTACATACATAAGTTCAATGAAGCTTATGGTTAAACGATTGAATTACATCTTAAAAAGAAAAAAAGAATTACAAAAATTTGTGGTTAAAGCATTTGGGTTGTGAATCTGGTTAATGAAAGAGGGTGGGATGGCTATGCTATCTGCACAAAGTAAAGCGAGTTCATGGCCACTCCAGCGTAGATTAGTCGATCCCTTTGCGGTTCATCAAGTCATGATAATACAATAAGAAAGACATTGGTTGACCAAGAATGCTAAATATGTACCAAAAGATCATGTTCCCAACCTGACATTCAAAACCAACATTATTCTTTGTATAGGCGAGGTTTCCATTAGTCATTATTGATGGAGGAATGGAACTAATATAAGTATTATGATCCTTAAGAAACTTTATATATGGGCGGCATGTGATTCTCTTTGCTTTTTTAATATATTGTAATGCCTACTAAGATATGCATACTATGGAAGAATATATGTATATATACCTTTATGACTGATGCTTGTTTTATTGTTTTTAGATGCTTTACTAATTCTAAATTGTTATTTAACCTCGATTTAATTTTTATCGTATGACTTTATAATCATTGGGTTATGTACTATCAAAATGGGGTGATAAATTTTATGTAATTTTCATTAATTAATTTGTCAGTTAAAAGTTATTAGTTTTGTGGTTTTAGTCTAAGAAAATAGTAATATGATAACAATTCAAGAATGTATCTTTACTTCTTGTAATATTCGGAATAAGGGGGGACGGTGGTTTTAGTCGAATTAATTTGTCAAATCCTTCTCAATTTGTTTACTTGTTTAGTTTCCCCATAGGATGGTTTTAGTTGCAAGAAAAGCTCTTAGTTTGCATGCTTTTACTAAATGAAATAGAAGACGTGTATATACGTAGGAGTGTGGAGAGTTTCTTGACTTTATTCTTTTTGTAGAATGGATAAATCATGAATGAAGAAAAATAGAATGTCTAAAGAGGATGAGTTTGAAGTTGAAACATTCATTGAATTTGGGTTGCGTCATGGCAATGGTTCTAATTTAATTTGATGTCTATGTTTGAAATGTGGGAATCGTTTATATAAGGATGTTGCATCCATTCGGAATCATCTGTATGCACATGGTATTTATCAAAATTATAGGATATAGTTTTGGTACGGTGAAGTTTTGACAACAGAAAATGTTAAAGATGGATTTAATGTTAAGGTTAATGAAATTTATGAGGATGATAATGGTTTTTTAAATGAGATTGAGATGGCTCAAGCTGATCATGATCAATCTTCGCATGGACCAAAATCGTTTGAAACTTTGTTCGATAATGCTAAGAAACTATTATACCATGGGCGTAAAAAGTTCACAAAATTGTTAGCTCTTGTGAGTTTGTATAACTTGAAAGTGAGGTTTGGGTGGATTAATTTGAGCTTTTTTGAACTGCTATCTTTAATAAATGATATCCAATTTGAAGAGAATGAAATGCTAACTTCTGTGTACGAGGCAAAGAAAACATTGTGTGCACTAGGATTGAATTACAAAAAAATCTATGCATGTCCAAATGATTGTTTACATTGAATGAAGTATGCAAATATTAGTAAATGTCCTCATTGTAATTTATCAAGATGGAAATGGTAAGAATTTAACAAATGAGAAAAAAGGAGTATTTGTTGAATAGATGTAGTACGTTCCAATTATTCGAAGGTTTATAAGATTGTTCAGGAGCTTTAATCATACAAGGATTTTGAGTTGGCATGCCACTCATAGGAAAATAGATGAAATTATGTAACATCTAGTAGACTCTCCATCTTGGAGGTTAATGGATTACTTGTGATCAGATTTTTATCAGAACCAAGAATCCATATTAAATACATTTGTTGGCCAGTAATGACTACAATATATAACCTTCCACTATGGTTGCGCATGAAAAGGAAGTTTTTGATATTGTCAATATTGATTTTAGGACCAAAACAACCAGGCTATGATATAAATATATATTTAACTCTTTTGGTTGATGACTTGAAACTTTTGTGGGAAGATGGAGTTGATATGATGCACATATAGACAAGAAAGATTTACTTTGAAGGTTGTCTAATTGTAGACTATTAATGATTTTTTTTGCATATGATAATTTGTGCAGATGTAGTGTGAAAGGTTATAAAGTTTGTTTGATATGTGGGGAGGATACTTCTTCAATAAAATTAGTACATGGAAAAAAAATGTGTATATGGTACAAAATTTTTTTGTCAAAGAATCATTCAAATAAAAAAAATGTAGTGCAAAGGGTTATAAAACTTGTACGATATGTTTGGAGGACACTTCTTCAAGAGCATGAAAATGTTCCACATCCATTGTTAGGCGAGGTTATTTTCATAAAACCTAATGACATGGATTTCTCAAATGGGAAGAAGTGTAGTAAGAAATTTATTGACCAAAATACAAATAAGTAATATAAGAGAAAATCTAAAATTTTTGAGCTTCTAGATTGGAAAAAGTTGCATATTATACATTATTTAGATATAATGCATATTGAAAAGAATGTGATATGAACATCATAGGAAGATTATTTGATATTTTAGGAAAGAGTAAAGATGGAATAAATGCAAGATTTGACTTGGTTGAAATGAAGATTCAAAGAGAACTAGCATGTATTAAGAGAAGACAAAGAACCTACATACCTCCAACATGTTATACATTATCAATAGATGAGAAGCATCGTTCATGTAAGCCTTTATCTGAAATCAAAGTTCGTGAAGGGTATTCTTTGAATATCAGAAGTCTTCTATAGTTAGAAGACTTGAAAGTTAGTGGACTTAAATCTTATGACTATCATGTTTTAATGCAACAATTGCTTCTAATTGCAATATGCTCAGTCCTACCTAAGCATGTGCGATATGCTATTGCTAGATTGTGTTTCTTCTTCAATGTAGTATGTTCTAAGAGTTTGAAGGTATCAGAATTAGATAAATTGCAAGATGATGATGTTGTTACGTTATGCTTGTTGGAGAAGTACTTCTCTCATTCTTTCTTCACAATAATGATGCATCTTACTGTTCATCTAGTGAGAGAAGTAAAACTTTGTGGGCCCATTTATCTATGGTGGATGTATCCATTCGAATGATATATGAAAGTATTGAAAGACTATGTGTGTAACAGAGTCTGACCAGAAGATTGTATTGTAGAGGCATACATAGTAGAAGAGGCTGTCAAATTGTGAACTGAGTTTTTATCTAAGCTAGATGCAGTTTGACTTGGCTCATTCAAATTAAGAGAAGAAACATTTTTTGATCGACCTATATCAGTAGGATCTTATATAAAACCTAATGCACAATAGTTGAAAGAAATTCATCTTTATATACTGGACAACATTGACGAATCGCAACCTTATATAAAGTAAGAAGCCTAATTTATTCATTATTTTAGTGGTGAATGTTTGCTAACTCTTTATTGTTTAGTATAAAAGTACATACAACATATGGAATAATTGAAAGATCAAAATCCAAGTAGATTAAATAATGAAAAGTGGCTATAAGATGAACATAATCAATCATTTGGTAACTAGATATGGGATCAGGTAATCAATTGTTATATTAACTCGTGTTAGCATGGGATGCATAAAATTACTCGTGTTAGCAATGAAGGTCACAAGAGGATCATCAAGTATAATAAAAATGGTAAGCCAATTGGTGTAAATGCGACTAGGCTAAAATGTTTTATTGGAATATGTGTGTGTCACCATGTTCCAATCATATATGATAACTGGAAAATGGTATCATCCGAGACAAAGGAGAAAATTTATGATTTGATTTAGGTAGCATGATATTTATTCATCGTTAGTGTTTAGAATGATTATTTGTATTAGTGTTAACCATCTATCCTACTTAATGTAGGGTGAATTTGCAGTCGATCCAAAATCGAAAAAAACTATTTTACAAAATGCTGGAATATATTTTCATCAATTCAAATATATGTTGACGATGAAATGTATAATAGCTTTCAAAGATGATTTGAAAAAGTTTAAAGTATTGTTCATGCTCGTATTCTCATATACAACAAGAACATTGAAATAATTTTGTCAGTTCCAGACTCAAAAGGAGAATTTTAGGTATGATTAATTATTGAAGTATGATTAATTATTGATAATATTTATTATTTTCTTAAGTTTATGAACGAATTCAATTCAACCATATACTAATTTATAAATAACTATATTGAAATTAAGTCAGCAGAATCAAAAAATGCGAGCAAAAAATGTGTACAATCAATGAATGTCATGAAAAGGGATATGCTAATCTTGTTGAAGAATTTGTAAGAGATATTTACTAACTCAATTCAACCATCCACCACTTTTTATTTTTGTTAAACTCATAGTCACTAACTTAATCTAATTTTATATATGCAACAAGTCCTCATCTCATGAAAATCCAACTAAGCGATACATTTTATGGAAGAAGGCTCTATAGATAGAAAGGGAAACATTGTTGATGAATGAACCAAAGAATTGATTTATCGCATAGTAAGTATTAGATTAATTTTTTTATTGCATTCATAAATTGTTAATTACTTTTTTTTACAATAATAGGAAAAGATCTTGGCTACACAAGCTGATAAACATGACAATACATCTACAAGTGAGGATGTGTTATCACTAGCATTAGGTAGCAAAGATCATCCTAGGCAAGTTCGAGGGGTAGATAAATTTATCACACAGACTCAATACTTTCATAAACCAAAACAAAGTTCAAGATCAAAGGCAAACAAATAAGAAGTAGACGCTCAACAATTTGCTATAATGGTAGCACACATTAAAGAATTGAAGGAAGAACGATGAGACACAAATAAAGTTCAACAAAATCAAAAACTGGAAGTTCATCCAAAGATGTGAAGGAAGAATATGTTAAGGAAGAAGAGGTTGAAGTAACAGATAAAAAACGAACGATAAATATTTCGTTTGTTCTTTTATACTTATTATCATGTATATGATCATGAACAAATATGTGATTTCATTTTGTCTATATGCAAAAACATATACTAAAGATGACTAAAGTAGTAAAATGATACCTGACAAAATTAAGGTAAAAATTCACTTATATTGATTTAAGTTTCAACTAATATACTTTATTAACTCTTGCTCTACAACGACTTCAAAATAGGATGGAACTTCTTGTTGATTGACAATTGGGTCTCATGATAATACTGTTGCAGCTGGGAGAATTTTTAAATCCAATATTTAAGGCGATCGTGACACTGTAAAAGTATCAATTGACATAATGGTAGATGGAGATTGTTCTCTCCCCATATCATCAAAGGAAGAAGCAAACCTACTCTCATAAGAGTTAAGTTCACATCTGTTATGTCCACGAAATCTTATTATCATTGAGAAAGAAAATGTAACATATTTTGACTTCTCTTAAATGTCATAAGTTCTTCATAGTTCATTCTTAACTTTATCTTATTTGGTAATAAATAAGACTCGAAAGTCAAAAGAAGTAATGAACTTGTGCTCAATGACACCCATTCAAAATTCTCATGTTATTCTGCGATATTTTCTTCATGTAGTTAAGCATATTGGTTTCGTAATACAAATTAATGTACTAATTGAAGTTTTTGGACTTCAACACAAATATTGTATAATGTTTGAGGTTTTAGAAGATTTTTGTCATATGCATTCAATATCAACTTCTTGCATAGATGTGTACAAGTAAGTGCGTTGTTTTATATGTATATATATATATATATATATACACACACACACACACACACACACACACAATACATTATGTAATTAACATGTCCTTCCATGGGTAATCAACTTTTATTTATTTTGGTAGGTTCTTAAACAAAATTATTGTCAAATCAAATGCATTAAGTTTGTACAAGTTTCTGGATGCTAGATCAACTTAAACCTTAAATAAGTCTAAAGAATCATGAACTCAACTACCAGGTGCACGATTGTTAGCAATGGATCCAAATTAGTTACTCTTTTTTCCATATAATTCTAGGTAAGTCCTGTTTGAGTATTAATGATTGTGTACTTTTGAGAATCATTTAATTTTTTTTGTTATTTAAATTTATAGATGTCATTGGACTTTGATTGTAATTGTTCATTCTAAGAGCAAGACTTTCTCTCTGAATTCCTTACGAAATTGCCTACATGACGATATCATTGATGTAGTTAACATGTATGTCGAGTTCATCACCTCTTTGAATTTAATGACTAGTTAGTTTCTATAAATAGTGAATACATTTTTCATTTGTTGCCTTCTAGGGCTTTCAAAATTTGAAAGAAGGAAAAGGCTATACAGAAGCCTATAAAGGTAAACTATTTCATGAACAATGACTTTTATTGAAACTATATATAATATTTTTTATTTGAAGTTATATTTGTATGTTGTGTGCATAGTGCCCCAAACAACTAGGCTCTGTGGAATGCAGATATTATATGATGCGATTTAAGCTTGATATAATCTATCCTAAGAGCACTTTGACCATAGATTTGATACACATATAATGCATTTAAGTAAGACTATATCTTTAAATATTTATAAATTCTTTTTTAATTCTATTTATAAGAGAAAGATTACTTACACACAAGATGATATTGATATTGTTAGAACTGAGTGGACAGAGTATGTAGGGTACCACATATATTTTGCAAAATTTATGTGATATATTTTTTTGGGTCTGCTCTTAGACACATTTAACTATATTATGCACTTTTGTTGCTCACATTATTTTGGAGTTGGAAGTTGAACTCTTGCTAAAAGAATCATCTTGATACTTTTGGTTGTTGTATTGGGAGAATGAAATCTTGTAGCTCAACAACAGATTTGTCTGTAGGTATGATATTAACTATTTTTCAATTTTTCATTTTACTTGAGAGCATTTATAAACAATAGGCAGATGTGAGTATTGAAATTTTGAATTCAAAGGAGGAGTTTTGAGCGAGAAGTTTTAGATTGGGAGCACCATTGATGTTTGAGAGGTACATAACTGAGTTTTAATTATTCATTTTATTTTAGAGTAGTTCTAAACAAGCGATTGATGTGAGTCTTGAATATTTATGGAAGACTTAGCTTTTGTGGGAACAATATTCTGAGCAAGGAGAAGGTTCGAACCAAGAGTTTTCATCTCAAAGTATGTTTTGATGTCTAATAAGTACATATATATTTGATTTATATGTTTCACATGTATAATTCAATTTAACTATCATATTTGATATACCATCCCCCTTAACATATTATGATCAAACTGTGAGAACCCCCTCCCTCTTAATATGTTATGATCAATCTGTGAGTCTCTTCCGATTACATGTTAGAATGTGTCTGTGTTCAATTAAATTTGTGGAAATTATTGTTTTATCAAGAAATTAAGATTTCTTAACTTATCAGCATGCTGAAAAACTGTGAAATTGTTGAATAAATTTGATTGTATTGATGAGCATGCTAAACTTACTGTTCCAATTTGAGTTTGTTTGCAATAGTGTTCAATTGAAATATAACGACCTGACTTCTAGGACTCAATTCCCCTAAGATCGTTACTAGCATGTATGCTTTAAAACGAAAGAGACTCATAAAAGACTTAGAAAATAAAACAACAATCATAAATTATTGAAACTGAAGTTCCAAAACAATTAAAATAGTCGTTGGGATCCAACATTAAAAACTTAAAACATTCAAGAAATCACAGAAAATAGGAATAGTCTCAAAATATTGGAAACTCCATAAGTTTATTCAATACTTAAAAAAATAGAAACATCAAACAAGCAAAAGCTTAAAAGATCATGACCATGGCCACATAACACCCGTCTCTCGTCAGCCACCCTAGACGCCCTTACCTTGACCTAAAAAAATGTTAAAGGAAATAATGATCATAAAAATACTCAGTAAATGACCGCAACCCTTGGGGTGAGACATGCTAACACAACCACTCATGCAACATCATGCGCGACCTACACTCTTTTATATTTGCATAAACTTTCATAACTCATCATATATGATCCTCTTCTACACTTTTCATTTCTGATGACAAAGATCATGATCTCATCCTTTAGCCTCTCACTGAGGTACATGTGTGGGATTTTTAAGAAACCCTACTACAACTTATGGTAAAGGTACCCAGTTAGCATAGCCAAGTTTCCACCCACACTTACTCCACTTTTATGGAAGATGATTATCGCCGTCATATGCAATATGAACATACAATCTATACATGCATAGGTCCCAAATCATAACTACAATCATGTGATGCCCATGGCATCCAACACACCTATATATATGTCATACATAACTTGCCAGCATGCTCATTGACCTTTACAAGTCAATCAATCATGCTTCAATAGATAATTTCACATCATAACATAAGCATCACAACATACTAGTCTAACCTAGCCCAAAGGCTAATCTAAGAGCAGAGCCACTTACCTTTTGATTCCAAAAGTCCAAATACAATCCTAGTGGCCCGATCTACAGTTTCTTAATGAAAACCTAGCATAAACCGATCATCCGAGTTAAACGACATCCTAAATGCTATTCTTAAATATCCAATTACACAAATAGGTTAACGTTACGAGGGAAAGTCATCACTGGAAGCTTACTGCCCGAACACTCCTGTCACTATGGTCCACACGCCATTGCACTTTTTCACACTCCACCATAGATTTAGCCCGTCACTACCTCACGAGACACTGCATGAGCCGCCGTTCGATTTTTTGCACAGATTCAGCACCGTTCGCAGATCACCACTGTCGTCACCGCTGCACGTGAACTCCAAGCTCTGCTGCCACCTGGTGAAAACAGTAAACTCTGCCTCTCTTATCTATTGTAGACAATGCTGGTGGGCTTCCTCCTTCACGTTCGTCGCCTAACACCTACACGTCGTTGTCGTTAGCGTCTCCCTCGCACGAGGGCCTCACGTGCCGTCAGACTCATTTTTTCTTTCTTTGTTGTCACTGCTGCTAACATCAAATCGTATCATCACCGCAGAAGGCTACTATATGCTCAAAACGAGTGGTTGTCGTCAAAAGCTGTTGTTGCCAAGTCACTCGCTACAACCAAGCTTCTAATCTGCTAGTTGCCATCGGGTGCATGTGGGGGAGGAACGTCATGCTCGCCGCGTGCATGGGGTGGAAGGTCGCGCACCGCCGTCCTTTTCTTAGTACCATGAGGGTCCGCGAGAAAGAGAGTGTAACGTCCCGTGATTTTATTTTTGTTTTTAACTATGTTAAATTCAAATATAAATAAGGATGAGCATATATATGAACTTTTGTGTCTTAATTGATGGAGGATTATGTGGGTCATTTTGAAAGTAGGAATAAGTATTTATTTTTTTGGTTTTATGGAAAAAGAAAAATAAAATTAGCTTGATGGCATTTTCATAAATAAATCAATAGGCTTTAGAGTTAGGGTTTAAAGTGAACCCTATATTAGCTTAGAGTTGAAACCCTAGCCTCCAAAATTTTTTTCAAAAGAAAAAGTCTCCTCCCCTTTTTTTCCCCCATTGTCACATAAATTCCTTTCTCCCTCTCACAATCTTATCTCTCTCTCTTGGCCATTTTCTCTCCTTCACTCATGTCTAGCATAGTCACGCAAGTAGTGTAGGTTCGTGGTGGTGGTGGCTCAACGTTGTTTTTCCTCACGATGTAGTTGTACTTTTTGTTTCTTTTTCTTTAACATTTTCTCTCCCAAGCTTTCCCTCACTTTCAATCTGTTACGAATGTAGTGGGTGTTGATGGCATGAACAATACCAACGGTAGGCAGCTCTTTCTCTCTCTTGGTTTATTTCTCGGCTTATCTCTCCCTTACTCTTGTTTTTCTTTCTTTTCAAGCGATAAAAGTGGTTTTTGAGGGCAGTGAAGGGTGGAAAAGGACCACGTCAATCAGATCTACTTGTTGACGAAATTGGAACACAAAAAGAAGGACTAGAGAAGTCACACATGCAGCCAAAAGCCAGTGTCTGCGACAGCGCATAGGATACATGTGCCGACTTCAAATGACGATTGCCAGCGCGTGAGGGACGAGTTTGACGTGCGGTCGATGGCATTGGACTTCTGCTGATCTATAAAATTATTTTTGAAATATTTATGTTTTACTAATCAAACCTTCATTTTAAAATTATAGGTTCAATTAAAAATTTGTCTCCATGAAGTCTCAAGGTCGTCTTTAGTTAAATAGAGATCTCCAAACTTTAAAAAATTTCTAATAGCTAGATTCATACACTTTTAATTTCATGTCAAATAAATTTATGAATTTTTTATTTTATGTTTGATAGATCTCTAACTTATTATGCATAAATTTTAACATCTATTAGAGCCTTTTAATGTTCAAATTAACCTACTAAACTCAAAATTAATAAGTTAAGAATCGATTAGACACCATCTTCAATGTTTGAGGACTAAATTTGTATTTTAACCAAAATTTTAATAAACAGTCTCAAATTCATGTCCAAAATTTGTGTGTTTGTGAAATTTTCTTGGTGCATTTAGTACAAATTTCCCTAAACATTTTATGAAAAGTTACTATACACAAAGGCATATATTGAGAGTTAGTGTCAATTTCATAAATAAAGTAACCAACTAAAAATTTGATCAAACACAGTATAAATTTTTAAAAGAATTTACCCTAAAATGTAAATCAAATGTAAAATGTAAATCAAAATTTATAAAAGCATATGTTGAACCAGTGCAAAATCATAAAAAGAACTTACCTTAAAACGTAAATCAAATGTAACTCATCACGGTAGAGGAGCAACAACAGATGAGAGATGAATAGGAGGTAGAGACGACAGCGTTGGAGAGCGACAACGGCGATGACGACGACGGTTCGATTTGAAAGAGAAACTATAGAGGGGGCAACGAAGAAGAAAGGGAGAAATGGAGAAGAAAATGAGGAGAATCGATTTATTTAGGGTTTCAATCACCAGTGTTACGTCAACGTCAGTGAAAGTACACAATATCATCGCTATTATAAATGCATGTTTTACTTATTTTTTACAATGTTTTCCCCAATGTTTTGTACCAATTGTCAATCATAAGTATCTATATGCGTATGTTTTGTAAAAATGTCAGATTTAGTGCAACAAATTCATTTTTATGATGTTCTCCCGACGTTTACAGCCACACATTGGCTATAAACACTTCCCCCTACGTTATGTGACAAAACATCGGAAGAGATTTATAAACCACCAATGTTATTAAAGAAAGTCGGTAACCATTTTAAGAATTTTCAGAAGTCACATTGTTGTTTCCTGATGTTGTTCTAAACACGTTGATACTCTACCGACAAACGTTTTCAGAATTCAAAAGTTGCATTTGTGTTTTTCCCATTGTCGTGTTGCAAATGTTGCCAGATATGATCTATCTAATGATGCTCTGAAATAATGTTGATAATAGTTTAAAGAACTCAAAAGTTACGTTGTTTTTCCAGCGTTTTTTCAAAACTATTAGGGAAAAGATTACTTTTCCTGTCGTCTTATTTAGACGTCAAAAAGGTTATTCATTTCTATTGATGTTTTATGAAAACGTCGATAGAATTACGTTCTACCGATGATTTTTCTTTACATCGATAGAACATTCGTCGGAAAAATTTTAATTTCTTGTAGTGGTGAGTGACTCAAACCGTAGTGGAACATGCTACAACACGTGGCATCGGTGTTGGACAGTAAGCTTTCAGTAGTGTTATTCCCATAGATCTAACCCTGAAAGTCAATAAAACCTAATTTATGATAGTTTACTTAAGTGAGTTATGTGTTTGACGTTTAGGTTGACCAAGCTTTCTCAGATTGGTTTGTTAAGGGAATTATAGGACTCACTTAAGATAAGTGACTATGCATACGAACCTGCTTTAGGGCTTAGGTCGAATGATGTATGCATGTTACAATCCTTTTATGTGTTGATTATCATGATAAATAGTATATTATGCCTTGTATGTTTATGTTATCATGATTGGCGTTATGACATGTTTACATGTTTGATCATGATGAGATATAGTGATATTGCTATTATGTATTATGTTGGCATGCTTGAGCTTGATTTGCTGAGATATAGTATGACACTGGTTAGTGTGGTATGACATGCATGATGTTTAGTGTAAAGTGTACATGTCATATGTATGTGGGACCTTGCATGAACAAAAATACATGAAAATATGTTTATAAGAGGGTGACAACTACCTCCCACACCCCAAGGGTCGGTGTTGGGTAGGATCTGGTTACACTGAATGAGTACCATCTAGCATTAGATGAGTAGGATACCCTCAATAAATCGAGGGCACACACTCGTACCCAAAGTGAGATGGCTTCATGGTGGGATAAAGGCTTTTGTTCAGCTAGCATGGAAAGAAAAGAATGATATCGACCTATGAAAACTAGGTCCCAATAGTATTACTAGCATATTCATGATTGTGTGTGTTTTCAAGTCTGACCCCATAAGTTGGGTCACTTACTAGGTATTTGTTAAAAATACTCAACCAATTTCACTAACCTTTTTCAAGTAACGGGCGTAATAGATGTGGTGGTTGACGGGACTAGAGTTACTAAGGTCATGGTCTTGTGTTTCAATTTCGCACTTAATTTAGAGTTATGTTTTGTTTGTATTGGAAACTTTTAATGAACTTGAATTTCATATTCTCTATTCCATGATTTAATGTGTTTTCTTTGGGATTCCAATTTAAGGTTTAAACTTTTAATTTACATTTTTAGTATTTTAATGCAAATTTTATCCTTTGAAACCTTGAAAGTTTCTTATGCATGCATGTAGTAATAGTCTTAAGGTTATTTTAAGTTGGGTTGTTATAGTTGGTATCAAAGCCCAGTTTGGGATTTTGTAGATTGCTTACATCGTAAGCATAAGTAAATCATAAGTAAGTCACTATGGTCAAATAGTAACAACCTTGTCACCACCAGATATGTTTGTCCACTAAGAAAGAGTTAATTGAATTTGCTTTTATGAGATAAAAATGTCATTGTGAATGTATGTAATTATAATGGCTGCAATTGAGCATGTTGTAGAGTAGTATAATGTTAGTTAAGCATTATGTTATGTATGGGTTAGATAGTTGACTTAAGTTAGTATTTAGAACATGGTACCAAGAGAATGTGGAGCTGGTAAGCGTAGAAGGGGTAAGGGTCAGTGGCCCCACAACCAGCAGCCCCGTAGTACCACAAGAACAACCTAAAGCTCAATCGATGGCCCAGCTAGAGGATCCACCTCAGGAGTAGCTTGTTGCTCAATTGAAGGCGCAACCTCAGCCTATGGTGGCGTCGATGCTATTAGAGGCGCTGTAGACATTTGTGGATATAGTAGAGGCCAACTCGATGGCTCAAGTATTTATGGATGTGGAAGTGTCTTAGTTCAGGCTAGATACCTTAAAGACTTCAAGAAGTTTGACACTGAGACATTTGATAGAGTATCTGTTCACCCTACCCAAGTAGCGTCATGGTTGTCCTCGATGGAAACCATATTCCGTTATATGAATTGTCCAGAAGACTAGAAAGTTCATTATGCGGTCTTCATGTTGAAGAGAGATACTCTCTTATGGTAGGAATCAATAGATCAAACAATAGATGTCAGTGCGAGACCAGTTACCTAACTCTAATTCAAGGAAGTCTCCTTTCACCAATAATATCTTGCTTAGAGAGGTACAAGAAGAAGGCTAAGTTTCTCAACATGAAGCATGGGGATCGTTCATTGTGAAGAAGTTTGTAGATGTTTTTCCAGATGAATTTCTAGGCTTACCACTAGCTCAAGAGGTAGATTTCAGCATTGAACGTGAACCAGGAACAACATCTACCTCCAAGGCCCCTTACAGAATAGCCCTAGCAGAGTTGAAGGAGCTCAAGACTTAAATTTAAAGAGCTTTTGGATTAACGTTTTATACGCCCCACGGTGACACACCTATTTTATTCGTAAAGAAGAAGGACAGTTCGTTGAGGCTGTATATTGACTATAGAGAGCTGAATAAGGTGATGGTGAGGAACAAGTATCCTTTACCCCGAATTGATGACTTGTGTTTGACCACTTACAAGGAGCGACAGCCTTCTCTAAGATTTACTTGAGGTCTGGGTATCACCAATTCAGAATAAAAAATGAAGATATCCCTATGACGGCGTTCAAGTCTAGCAATGGACATTATGAGTTCATCGTCATGTCTTTTGGCCTAACCAATACGCTAGCAGTCTTTATGGAATTGATGAATTGAGTGTTCAAGAAATTCCTAGATACCTTCGTAATTAATCTTATTGAAATGCTAGAGATGAAAGAAGATGCCACCCAAGCTGCGACTTAAGAAGGGGTCCAACCAATAACTGACGAGGAAATTTGTGAAAAAGTGTTGGGATCGCGGACTGGCCATGTTAAAGGCCTTGGATGGGGCCCAAAGCAGAAGACGAGTAGAATGCATTCTTCAACTGCTGCTTCATCATCGCAACATGGAACAGAGTTGGATGAGCAATTAGCTGCAATGAAGGCGAAAGAGGAGAAAATGCGTGAAGAGATCATTGGTCTACAGGAGGAACTAAAGAAACAAAATAAGGCATACAATCAAATGACAGAATGGGACTGAAGATAAGCGTGGATGTAATTCCATTTCCCTAGTGGGCAAGGTGGTGGAGGATCATCATCGACCACTTGGGTATGACATAACACTCATTTATATTAAATTTTTCAATGTATTTAGAAGATTATTGTATGTTGATGACTATCTTGCAGTTATGGTAGTCATCGTAGGAAAATATGTTATTTTAAAGTTTTTTGAAGAGTTTGTTAGCTATCTTGTAGTTATGGTAGCTACTTGAGAGTTTAAATCTATTACGGGGGTGGGTTAGGCAATTTAGGTCATTTGTTAGCTTTTGAACATGTTAAGAGGGGTGGGTTCAGCCACCTAGGCACTTTTTCCATATTTGAATGTGTTAAAGGGGTGGGTTAGACCACTTACGCACTTTTTCAGCTTTTCAATGTGCTAAGAAGGTCAGTTTGGTAATTTAGGCTATTGTTTTAGTTTTTGAACATGTTAAGGGGGTGAGTTAGGCTATTTAGGCCATTTTTTAGTTTTTGAATGTGTCAAGGGGGTGAGTTAAACCATTTAGGCTGTTATGATATGTATATATATATGTGTTATTATGTATTTGTCCTTAATAGTAATTGTACATCCTTTAAGGTTAGATT
>JAOANK020136258.1:0-17626 GCA_026257165.2 Telfairia occidentalis
CTGTCTTGTGAACATATTTTCTTTTCAAGGATAATAGTCTTATCTTTCTATTTCGTTCAATTCTCAATCGTTCGGCTGTACCAAACTGTCCAAAAAACCCTATAAAAACACTAAAGGGTTAAGACCTAGGATGCAAGATGGTGATGAGAAATTCATACATGACCGTACTTAACATGTGGGATCGACACAACAACTGATTTTTATTACTGGGATACCTTACAACTTCTAAATACCATTTATTATTAGATTTAGTTAACTCTATATTTCTACTCCAATATTGCATTTTCTTTGTTTTCTTCTTTTTACAATGTGCGCCCATAATTTTGATAGAAAGAAATTATAAAACGAGAGTGGGACAAACAAAATTTGGAGCTAAAAAGGCTAAAAAGAGAAAATGACAAATTTTAGAAAGAAAAATTAAAGAAGAGAAAAAGACACAAATGTTTAGAGAGAAAAAATTGAAGTGAGAAGGTAAATATATCTTAAAAAATTAGGGACAAAGTTTTCCTGAGAAAATAAGATAAACAATTTTAGGGCATTTTATAAAATTAAAATCCTAAGCTCCCAAAATCGAGGAAGGGCTTTCTTTCTCAAGAACACCTAATCTCACATTAAATCAACTAATCATTTTCGTGCGTAAGTTAAGAAAATATGGCTAATGGATTTATTCTAAACATGCCTCAATTTAAGCTTATCACTCTCATGCATAAGTTTCAAAAGCCTAGCATTCAAAATCTAACTAGTGACATACTCTTTCAAGCTATATCAATTGTAAAGGAAATTTATTTCACATTCTCATGCTCGAATAACAATGAATTCAACAAATACTAGGAGGATTTAGCAAATATAATTTATCCATAAAATTAATCAAATCATCAAATTTAAACTAAAACATCCAACACCCTAAGATTACAAAGCTCTTAGCCACTCATTGGTTGTAAATGTCTCTAAACAGGTTTAAAAAATAGAAAAGAAAGTAAAGAAAGGGGAGAAGAATTTTCCCGTATTTATTCAACGTGGTCTCCTTCGTCAAACCGCTCTTTGTGGTCTTGGTTTTCACCCTTGATCACCTGGAATCACTCCTCATTGCTCAGTAGCCTATAAATTGAACTCCTCTTCTCTCTTTCAAAAATTTTATCTCCCAAAACACCCTCCCCCAAAACCTAGACATAAGGTTATTTTTATAGAAATCGTCGCAACGTTGAGACGCTATGCATGATATTTACCAAAATGCCACTGTATTTTGAAAAAGGAAAAAAATTATCGAGATAGCGTTGAGACGCTATAGCATAGCATCTCGACGCTACTTCAAATTTTTCTATTTTGTTTAAAAATTCAGCGTATCGCTGAGATGCTATTTCTTCGCGTCTCAACGTTGAAGAACCTGCCCTCATGTCACTATTTGGGCATCTCAACGTTGTCCTTTGGCGTTGAGACACTAGCTCTCGGGTTGCTCCTTTGATTTGGCTCATTTGTGGTTTGTTTGACTCATTTTTAGCCCCAAACAACCTTGAATTCATCTATTTTCTCAGAATGCTCGGTTCCTACAAAATTTCACAAATAAAAGTATCAAAGTATATTTTTTAACATACAAAACTACTAAATTATAAGTCCAAAAATAGCACTTTTTGAGTGCTATCAAGTTTAGTTACAAGTCATGGAAATGTAAAGCTCAAAGCTATAAATAAAAGGCATAAAACTGCTCAAAGCAATAAATAAAGTGATAAAGAAAACTATAAATCAAAGTTATAAATGAAAGCAGTAAATGAAATCAGTTGTAGACGAAAGAAGAAGAAGAAAGGCTCCAAGAAAGCTGGTCAGTAGGTCCTTGTTGCCTAGTATTCTTCCTCGAGAGAGAGAGAGAATTTCTATTTCGATAGTCTATCGTTTTTTCGTGGTTGCTTGCTAACTCTTCAAAAGAGAGTCCTTAGGAGTCTTTTAGGCTAGAATGCACGTATTTATTTGAGTAATTGTCTTTGATTCATGGATTAATTGCTTAAATTAACTTTGCTTTGCTTCTAGAACTCTTGAGAACCTTCATACTATAGAATTATTCTATTCATGAAAACATTTGAATGGAATTAGAGAAATTTATGCTGAATTACTACCAATTCTAGATATTTTGTCAACACATAAATATTAGAGCATTATTATAGCAGAAGTACTGATCGAATAATTCTTGAGCAAAATGGACACATAAAATTCTTGCGAGAATAACGAAAATGTAAAATACGAAAGCAAATATTTCTTTACGAATTTAATCAACAATTGGATGCGTGACATGTGAACGATTTAACCTAATGAGACTTCTAATCCCAAGAAAAGAGATTTAAATAGAAGAGGTTACCACCACATAAAGGAATCACATTTTAGTTGTTTTTAGTTTAGTTTTGTAGATCAATTTCAAAGTTATCAAATTTCAGTAGAGAAGAACTTGCAGAAGGAAGAAACTCTATTGAATGCTAGAGCAGAAAAAACAATTCTCGTGACTTCTTTCTTGGAACGATAGAAATATACAATTTCCTTAGAGTTATTTTGTTAACAATACTTTTACTACCACTAGTACAAATAATGCTTTTAATGTCGGTCAAACAAAAACGCGCTCACTTTTAATGATGGACAAAAAGAAAAACAGAGCTAAAAGCTTATTTTAGCTCTTAATGTCGGAAAATGCCCAACATTGTAAGTCGCGCCTTTTTTCACTTTTAATGTTGGGCAATATCCAACATTAAAAGTGAGATTTTGGGCGCTAAAATGCATGCTATTTTGGTCTAAAGTTTCCACTCTTTATGTCGGGCAATGCCCGTCATTGAATAGTCAGACATGAAAAGTTCTCTTAAAAAAATATTATTTTCTTTCCTATTTTCATTTCTATCTCTCCCACACCTGAAGCTTGTTGCAGAAACCCTCCCCTCTACCTCAACTCCTTTCGTCGCACCGCCCCTCAGCTCACCTCCTTCCATCTTCCCGCCCCTCACTCCTTCCGTCGTCTTTCTCTCTCGCCCACGCTCGAACACTATTTGTTAGAGTGAGATCTAGCGACACCCATCTTTCCTTCACTCGTCACATGCCAGTGTGTTCCTCCAACACCAGCAAAAACAAAAATCCCTATTTGTTCCTCACACCATGGTTTGCTCCTCCGTCGTCGTCGCACGCTGCTGGCAAAACCCAAATTCCCCCTTCACCCCCATCACACGCTGCCGATGACAACCCAACCTTACTCTTCGTTGCCCACGCATTTACTCCTTCTCGCACATTTTGAATCTATTTTGGTGAGTTTATCTTCTCTTTAAGCTCTTTAATTCGTATTTTGGCTATAGTTTAAAATTATGTATTTTATTTTGTATTGGATCTGAATGGTTATTGGATTGAAAAATTTATTCTAATTTTGAGTAATTTTGTTGAAGAATTTGATAAGTTTCTGGTAGTTATAGTTTGGAGATTTTATGCTTTGGATCTAATTTTGTTGAAGAATTACCTAGGAAAGAAAGTAGGATAGAAATTATGGCATTCATTAACATCCAAAGCATGACATTCATTTTAAAGTAAGTAATACATTTTGGTTTTCCTTTGGTGTGGTTTTGTTACTTTTATTCATTAAACATCATGTGACATATAGTGTTGTTTTATTCAATAAAAAAAACTATTATAAAGATGAAAATGTGGTAGCTAAAAACCTAACAAGTTTAAATAATTATTCTTATTTTCTTTGTAGATAACAATTTGGATCCAAATTTTCTTGTTATGGATAAATCGTAGATGACAAAATATAGAATGTCAGCATAGTACAATTTAGGAGTTGAGATGTTCATTGAAAATGGATCACGTCATTCTAGTAGATCGAATTTCATATGTTGTATGTGTTTAAAGTGTGTGAATTCAAAGTCTCAAAATGTGAATAAGTTAGAGATCATGTGTTTGTTTATGATATTGATCAAAGTTATAAGATATGGAATTGGCATGGTGGTCAATACTGATTAAGAGAAAGAATGAAAAGGAGTCTACTTGTACAAAAGAAAATTATGAAGATGTCAATTTTGATGACACCATTGGAATGTTTGAGGCTGTACTTGATCATTTGGATGATAAATCTCAACATTTTCATGAGCTATTAAATGATGCAAGGACATCATTATACTCCAATTGTAAGAATTTTACTAAGATATCTACTCTGATAAAATTATATAATTTGAAAGCAAAACATGGATGGAGTGACAAAATTAAATTTCTTTGGCGCACACTAGAGGATAAGGCCACCCAAAAGTTTATGATTGTTGACCCACTGATCATTTCGCCATTTTTGAAATCTAAGGAATATCGTTAAAGAAATTTAGTAAATAGGTTGGACAATTTGAAGGTTGATCAAAGGGTACTCATCTCATATAACACTGGCTAAGTGAGCATAATTTAAATTAGTTTATATTTTCTAATTATAAATATTGATTATTTATAGATGTCATTGGATTTTGATTGTTTTCAATCTTAGGGAGAATTGTGTGTATGTCTTAAACTCTTTACGTAGTAAAGTGAAAGTAGATTTTCAAAGCGTCATAAGTGTTAATTTTTATGTTTCTCAATTTTTGATTTATTTATATTATTCTTATAATCAAAATTTATGTTGTTTAGGTCAATTAAAATGTGGCATGCAAGGCATACTATACAACACTCTCGCAAGAATACAACGTGGAAGCCTTTAAAGGTAAAATTTTATTAACTTTGCATTCAAATATGAATACTTTAATTGAGTTGCTTCTATTCTTTTTTACTTGTAGTGCCCATGCTAATCGGGTTCGGTAGAATGTGGGTATTATATACAAAAATACATACGAAAAATCATTTTGAATCATAATACACACATTACTCAACTTGTAAGTATTATTATTTACCATTTTATAGTAAAATAATTTTATATTACTTTTTGTTTATGTATAGTTTAACAACAAAGAAGCATACACACAAGAACAAATTGATGAAATTTGAGTAGAATGGACGCAATTTGTAGGAGGATTTGTGTAGGTTAAATATTTTGGGTTTACTATTTTTTTAAGGAAAATTATAATGGATGTCAAAATTTGTTCTCATATTTGCAAATATGTCACATAGAAAAATATTTTGTAAAAATGGCAAATATTAAAAATTCTATATATTACTGATAGATGTCTATTAGTGATAGCATTGATAGATATGTATCGCTAATAGACCAATGTTATGTCTATTAGTGATAGAAATCTATCACTGATAGATCAATTTTACTTCAATCAGAGGTAGACCATTTTCAATATGTGATAGACATTTTCTTCAATTAGTGATAAACGTCTATCACTAATAGACTATTATTTTTACTTCTATCAGTGATATATGTCTATCACTAATAGACAATTTTTACATTTATGAGTAATATAAGTCTATCAATAATTAGTGATAAATCAATAATTTTTCTTTTTCTTTCTCTGCTAGAGTCATTTTGATTGAAATTCTATAAAGATTAACGTGAATTTATTACCTCAAATTGTCAAATGTCACGAATAAATACGACAAAAATAAAAGAATCATTGTAGACTACTTATAATATGATAAGCTCATATCACTGATAGATCTGATAGACTTAAGTCTATCAATGATAGACTTTTATCACATAGTGATAGACTGTCTATTAGAGATAGACCTAAATCACAACCTAAAAAAGATTACTTCATTAAATAGCAAAACAAATTTCTTACCTTCACCACTTGATTTTTTCTTTCTGTTTTCTAAGATCACGTCCATTTTTTGTTTGATTCTCTATTCAAGCTAAAAAAATTTTAAAATATATGATAATGTAGTCAATATAATACATAGTCTATCATTGATATATAGAAGTTTATCGCAAATAGACTAAATTTATGCTTTTATTTAATTCTATCAACAATACCAATCTATAAACTATAAATTTAAAAAAACATTAATGAACTTTAAACTAACAAGTCATAACTTATAAAAAAAAACTTATAAATCACAACTGGTAACAATTAAGAACTTCAAAATAATAATAATAATAATAATAATTAAAAAAAACTTAAATGAAGAAACATAATTTCTAAATCAAAAGTTAGAGACTAACAAATCAAAACATATAAACAACAAGTCAAATTATAATAAGAACTTATGAGATTTGAAAGTGAAGAAACACTACACAAACTATAAGAATTTCAAAACATAAGTGATTGAATTCAATCAAACAGCAATAGATTTGGATCTCTGATAGACTTAAATCATAACATAATATATAGTCTATCATTGATATAAGCTTATCGCTGATATACTAAATTTATAATATTATTTAAGTCTACTAGTGATACTGGTCTATCGTTCATAGACTATAAACAAATTCTTTTCTTTTTGCCATATTTGCAAATTCTTTTATTTTTTGCTATAAATGTTATTATTTTATGCCCAATTGCTATATTTGCTATCAGCCCATTTTTTAAAATGCGGATCGATGTGTACATTTTATGATAGAAATCTCTACTTGATGAAAGAGTTATAGGAAAATTGATACATGTATGTAGCCTATATGGAGTTTGATAGATGAACGTAGATTGTAAGTTTATGTATGTAAATTTTTAGGAAGATTGCTGGTTATATGTAGTTGGTAGGAAGATTCTAAAGAATTAATTTATGTATTGATCATTATTTTGTTGCGAAAATATTCTAAAAATTGTTAGTTGTATTTTATAGAAGGAATAGGTGGTCCTATTTATATTATATGTGTCTCATTAGAAGTGTTATATGACTACATTACAGGTTGGTTTACCTCATTTTTAGCAAAGGTCATGCTAAAATTTTTATAATTTATTTTGGTTATTTTTTAAACAACTTTCTTTATGTTTTGGTCATTTTTTGTTGAGAAAGAGAATATTGTTGGTTACTGGTTAGCTTGATGCGCCCAACAATATTTTTTTATTTAAATTAATCTAAAAAATCGATGACATACATTACCCGATATTAAAAACAATCGTGGCTACAAAGCGAAAAAAAATAAATTAAAATGAACGCACAACAACCAATCAACTTTTAATGACGAACATATACGCAAATTACTATGTTGGACAGATTTTTTATGCCGGATGTATATGCAAAGCTTTTGGTAAAGCTTTTGGTGTCGAACAATTCGACACCAAAACCGTCTGTCATTGTAATATAAAATGTCGAACGGTTTTGGTATCAGACGTACCTTTAATGTCTGGCAAAGCCTGGCACAAAAACCTTTTGGTGTCGGACACTGTCTGTCATTGTAACTCACTTTAATGTCGGGCAATGCTCGACATTAAAGGTGTCCGATATGGTAAGTTACAATGACACTCGTATTGATATCGGACGCCCGTCTGGTATCAAAAGTCTTTAATGTCAGGCATTAAAAGCTAAATTTGTGCTAGTGTATTTTCATTTATTCGTTTGTTGTCCTTTCAATATTGTAGCATGAACTAATCCACCTTTAGGTGAGGATTAAGGGCAATGTTATTGAATTGATTTAAAACTACAGTAAACTTCGTGGAATTGTTTTGTTCTAAAGGTGTTTTTATTCCTTAATATCAATGTATGTCTTGCCAACGTGCTTGGATATCTTCTCTAGGGAGAAAATAAGAGGAGTAGGTTGCCTTTAAAACATATTTGCCTGTAGATTATGTTAGCAACTAATTCAGTGAGGATGTTAGGGATAATCACTCACCTATTGTACGAAAACAACAGGTTTAATTCATATATGTTAATGGGAGTTAACTGAAGATAATTGGGATATCTTGGAGGATTTCGATACTATTGTTGTGTGATTTGATTCTGCAATTCTTTTGCTTCAGCTAACTATTTCAAGTAAAATAGCATTATACCTTAATCCAAGCCTATTCCTTCGCATCGTTATAACTTCGAAGCATTTTTTTTTTTCTGTCATTAATTTAGTCGAACATTAGTTACAAAATTCATCAATTATTTATCTTTGTTACTCTTTGAATTCATTAGAAGATTCAGTTAAAACATGTCAAAATCTACCACTAATCCGTGTGGAGATTATATAAGTACTTATCACTTCCTACTGACTGTATACACTGTACATCCTTAGTGTGGTTATGATTGAAATTTTAAGTCTCACCACCACAAGCAACATTGCTTACCCTAAAATTCAGCATTCTTCTCCTTATATACAAGGTTCAATTGTCCAATCAACCCCTGGCATCAAATCATGTGTAAAGAAAGAGAGAATCCAAATTTTTTTATCCTTCATGCATGTGTACTAAAGATAACGTTCGTACAGCTAAAAGTTTTAGGAATATTCGCATTGTGGCGTCTTTCTGGCACATCAGCATTCCATAAAGCTTTAGCATCCTACAGCATATGCAGAGTTTCTCTGCGTTTCATACCTAACTAACACACAGATTCATATAAGTCCTCTTTCTATTCATTATTAGTAGCATAAGGTTTTAAGTTTAATTGAACACTACACCAAGATTATCAACAAGGATTATTAACTTACTCAAAGACTCATGAAATACTTGATTTAAGGGCATGCAAATAACAAATAACTAGCAAAGCATAGCTTGTTTAGGTTCATTTTAACTCTCCTTCTAAGAGTTATATCCATTCCCCTCCATTGTCACTTCAGAAACCTTTGATGTTCCTTTCGAACTAATTCTTCACCAAGAGTTGAAACCTCATAAAAGTAGCAAGAAAGTCACATTTCTTTTTTAGAGGATAAAGCCATGTAAATCTTGAGTAATTATCTATAAAGCTAACATAGTTTTTGAAACGTGGACAAGAGAGATAGGAGCTGGCCCCTATATATCACAATGAACTTTATCTAAAGGATTTAAAGCATGATTCTCATTAGTTTTAAAGGGAAGCTTACAACTTTTGTCAAGTTGACAACCAAAACAGATTTGTTCTTCCTTTTTCCAGCTTGTTACACTAACAAATTGTTTGATTGCAAGAATCTTTAAAAAAATTATGATTTAAGTGACCCATTCGCCTATGCCACGTAGAACATGAAGCACTATTTAAAGCAAAATTGTTTAAAACAACAATAAAAGCATTATTTAAAGCAAAATTTGAAGTTGAATTTTCTACAACAAAAGCAGAATTTGAAACGGTAGAAGTTGAATTGTTTAAAATAGCAGTAAAGAAAAATTTTAAGTTGAATTTTCAGTAGAAGCAGATTTTGAATTTTCTATAGCACGTGAAGTTTCTGCAGAGTTCGTTTGGACAATAGTAGTGTCTGCCCAATTTCTTTGACTGTTCTTCAGGTCTCCTAGAGGGTACAACCCTTTGGATTCATACCTTCAGCTAATACCTGCCCGTGTTCAATCACAAATTCATCAACAAAGAAAGATATACAACAATTGTTATCCTAGGTAAATTTACTAATTGACACAAGATTTTTCTTCATTTAAGGAACTATTAAAACATTCTTGGGAGCAAAATATCCATTTTTAGTTTGAAGAATATTTCCAGTGTGTGATGTTCAATCCTTGCCCATTTCGAACAAACAACTTATGATGACCATTGTATTTTTATTTAAATGAGAGAGTACCTGCATCATTGGCTATGTGAGAGGTTGCAGCTGAGTCAGCATAGATGTTTGTCATTGGATTCATTTAATGTGATAGCAGCAAGAGCCTCAGGTATCTTCTCATTTTGATAAGCATGATCAAATCTATTCAAGCATTCTAATGCAGTATGATTGCTTCTACCGCATATTTGACAGGTGACTTCTTTTCTTTGTTCAATTTAGTGTTGTTTTTGTTACCATATGTCATGCCTTTCTTCAGTGGGTTAAATTCTAATTTGAATTCCTTTGTGGATGTGTTTGCCCTTTTGTTTGGTTGCTATGATTGAATCCCCTTCCTCCAGAAGAGAATTGACTTCTTCGTCGTCTACTTTCTTCCACGATTTGAGGAGAAGGCTTGAGTAAGGTTAATTTGTCTAGCTTTTTCCTCTTCCTCTTCAGCACAAATGAGCTGATCATGAGCTTTTAAAGAAAGTACAAATTGACTGTACGAGGGATAGGGTGAGTTTGGAAGCATAGCTGTTCTAAAATCCTTGTATTTGCTCCCTAACCCCCTAGTTAAGTGAAACATTTTTGTGAAGTCATCTAGAGGCTTCTTCATTACAGCTAATTTATCGCAAACATTCTTAAACTTCTTAATGTATCCTTATAAAGACATGGAGCCCTTTTTCAAGGTAAGCAAGGCTTCATTCAAATGTATTTCATTTTCCTTAGTCATGGTCAATAAGATTTCTTCTAGAGAATTTCATACCTGTTTTGCAATTTTTGTACCCTTAATTAAAGATAACACATCTTTGGCAATGATTCCAAGTAGCCAAGAGGTAAAAAGGCCATCATTGTTGTTCCATATGTCGATTTGAGGGTCTATTTCTGCAGGTTTATTATTGCTTCATGTTGGGTCGTTCATTGGTGCTTCTTCCCACAGATGGTGTTCCATTCCAAGTGTTCTGATCAGAGAGAGAACTTGAAATTTCCAGAGCAAATAGTTTCTAGAGTTGAGATCGATGGAGATGAGAGAGGGACATTGGTGAAATGTTTGGATTAACAGCTAGCGCCTATTCTTTCTTTTCCATGAGTTACAGCAATGATTCTGATAATTTGAATTGTAGATTGATAGCAAACCCGCGGATGGCAAGAAATGGAGTTGTGATTGCAACTCAGTTGTTCAAAATTGTTGTAGGCTACCTCTCAAGCAGCTTTGATATCATGAAGAACCAATTTGTGTTCTGAGCCCAGAGAAGTAATCAAAGAAATCAAAAAAAAAAATACTGAAAATGATGAATCTGTCTATTCTTAGTGATGCAAGCTTTGTACATTTACAAATTTCAAGGCACGAGCGCAGTAGCCTTCAATTATGAAGGAAATATAAGGTAAAAACAAATAATTGGTTGCCATACAAGTTTGACGACAGTAAAGAGAATCATATTTTTTGTTGTAAGCAAGGAGATTGACAGCTGTAGACAGAGGGAAATTCTTAGTAATTTAGCTGCTATAACACAGGTAATTTGACAGGTCGTTCTGTCTTGAATGAGTTATATGGTGTGCAGATTTTGCTGAGTTGGTTGATCACCTTTGAGTTGTGATTCACCTTCTAATTTCACTGATTTTACAAGTGTCGCTCAAGAAGATCGCACATGCCTCTAACCTCATAAGGCATGATAAGAACCACTAAGGGGCCGTAGGATTTTTGAGATCTTGATAACCAAAATCTTCAGATGCTCGGAATTTTAGATGTCTGAAATTGTCGATGTTCAACAAGTCAGATAACCATGTTTGTTTTGAAAGAATAATTTATTAGAATGCTTGAAAATATTTGGATGGCTGTGTTTATTTTGAAGTATCAACCAAAGAAACGTCCAAGCCCGCTTAAGCATCACACACTTCAACTACAAGTCTTGCGAGCACTCAGCTGCTGCACGCTAACCTCGCAAGACAAGCACATGTAAACCTCGCGAAACAGGGCATACATCCCTCTACACGCACACTCGCCTATCCAACCTAGCACACGCTTATTTTGGACATGTCGCTTGCTCTGCAGTGCGCCAATTGCCCTACCACACACTGCACGTCCTTTGCCTACCCATGTGCACGCCAACGCCCATGCTCTACTACCTTGTAGACTACCCTTATTGCTTTCTTGCACGCCTGAGCTGCCCCTTGTCATGCCTATGTTGCCAATCCTCCTTATCCCCATTAAATATCTTTCCTTAATTGTTTGTCTTTTTCAATTTGAAATGTAATTGAACCTTAGGATTTTATTTTTCATACTTTTGGAATTAAATCCTTAGGAATTATTTTATTGAATTTCATTTAGCCAGGATTATTTTTATCTCTAAATATTTTGAAATTTTATTTTATTTGAGATGGTATTCCCAGGTTTAGTTTTTCCTTACTTTCAAAATACTTGTTGACTATTTATAAATCTTGCCACCCTTATAATCAATAGTCCTGACTTCTGGAGAATTGAGTTGAATAAACTAGTCTTTTTTTCACAAGTCATTTTGCATGAGCAATTAAACCCCCTTGTAATTTTTATGCCTAGCTTAGAATTTTCATGCCAAGAAATAATTAAAAGTTGATTGATCATCAAACTTGTAAAGCGTATCTTCCTTGAAGTGAATGGTTTGTGAATAATGCCTTTCTCATTCAAGTTATCTTACTTCGTGGTCTTGACAATTCGAATGTAACTTGTATCTAACTTGTTTTTTGAAGTCGATTCAAACTTATATTTATGTTTTAGTTAGGGATGAAAAAAATATGGGAATCCTTACTTCCAAATTGCGAGGATGGGGACTAAGAGTCCTCATGGGATCGAAGACAGGCAATGTCAGTCCCCACCTCACCTCGTTGTCAACCCTAGCTTTAGTGTTTGCGTGCTAGGAGTTTATATATCCAAAGAGTTTTTACGCCAGTTTTCTAGGTTTCTTTTGTCGTTTGATATGAGGGTTACTTTGGTAATACAACACAAACATATAATATTATTTTTTAACAATTTGAGCAAGAAAATTCTTGGCCAAAATACATTTTTGATCCCTGACTTTTAAACTTCCTATTTGGTCCTTGCAGTTTCAAAAGTGACATTTTTTTATCTCTAAGGTTTGAATTTGATTTCTAATTAGTCCTTAAAGTTTGAAATTGATTTCTAATTGGTCTCTGTGTTGAGTTGACCGTTAATTGACCTAGCGGAATGATGATGTGACAATTAATATATTTTGACCCGACTTTGTTGATGTGTATTTCCTAAATGAGTTATTGGAAATTTTGTTTCTTGTTTTAAATTTTTGTCTTCCCTTACTCTCACCCTTCTCTTATTCTCACTTCTGGAAAAGCTAGTTGTCATTCTTCTTCATTCATCGTTGTTGCACAGACCACTAATTATCAAAAGAGAGAAGATAAGGGAGAGAGTAAGGAAAGAGACAGAAATGTCAAAGAAGAATAACAAAATAATAAAATTTTGTCAACTCATACACATCAACAAAGTCTAGTCAACATATGCTACTTGCCACATTATCATTCTGTGCGATAAATTAGCAGTCAAGTCTACTCGAGGACCAATTAGAAAACAAATTAAGACCTCAAGATCCAATGAATCATTTTCGAAACCTCAAAGAGAAAATAAAAATAAAATTCAAACTTCAAAGACGACCAAAAGTGCACTAAAGACCAAAAGTATACTTCACTCCAAATCCTAGTACAAAAGTAAACTTTGATAGCATAACTAGAAGCTACAAACAATTTAATCAAAGATTGGAAAATTGGGTATGTACTCAACTTTTCAAATTATTTATAACCACTGGTAGGAATCTGCCTTTTAATGATATTCTCTAAAATCCATGCATGGAAAACAATGATGAGCATAATAGAAATTTTGCTAATCTACAATGACGGGCATTGTTCGTCATTGTTGTGAATGTTTTAAAATGTTGTGCAAAAATAAATATCACAACGTACTAAAAATTTTAAAAGTATCTAAAAAGTAGAGTGGTACACAAGTTGGGTTGGGTCAGTTCAAGGAGTATTTTTGGACCAACTCGAAATTTTAGGTTGCTCATGTTGGCTACCCAAATGACCTATTTAGCATTGTAATCCAACCCAACCCTTACAATTTCAGGTTGGGTGGATTGAGTTATCAAGTTGGGGATTTTTTTTATCAATAATAACATATGTACATTTTATAATCAAAATCAAAATTTGATTTGAAATTCGAACACTCGTTATATCCTCAGAACAAACAAACCCATAAAAGTTGAAAGTTTACATACAAAAACAAGTATTTTAAAGACTCAAAAGCCCACATAGACCAAATTTAAAAACGAAAACCTTGATGAGAGATTGAAAACTATCAACAAAAATCCTAAAGTTTTATATAAGTACAAAACTTGAAGAAGAGGTAAAAAAAAACCTTAAAGGGAGGAGGAGGTTGGGTAAATGAGCTCTGTAACACAATCAAACACTAGATGCAACAACAAAAGATGAATGAGATGAGAAGAGAGATGAAGTGAATGGACGAAGATCAGCGGTGAGAAGGCAAAGAGGAGAGCAATGTCATACGCGAAAATGAACCCACTAATCAAACTGAATTGAATTGGTCGGTTCTTAAAATTTTCAACCCAATCCAATCTAACCCTTATGATTTGGGTTTGGTTGTTTGGGTTTTTCGAATTGCCGATTATTTGTACACCCCTACTAAAAAAGGTAACCAAAAATTGAAAATTGAAAAATTAAAAAAACATAGCCACACGAAATCTTCTCCCTAGCTCACGTCTTCTTCCCAATCTCCATGGAAAAAGCTCCACCCCCACACCTCTCATGATGAGCTCAGTAAACTTAGTGATGTCAAAGAGGAGATATATGTGAGAGGACTTAGGCTTGTTAATGTCTTTGAGATAGGTGATTGATTAGGAGTTATGTTTTGTTTCTTTCCTTCTTAGCTAGGTTTCCCTTTTAGTTTAGTTTCATTTATGATAAGGTAACTAGTGGTTTATCTGTTAGGAAGATATTGCATTTCATGGATTTATATATTTGATTCATTAGTTTGGTTGATTGTTTTCAAGTTTAATGAAGTATGGTTTAGTAATTTTCCTTTTAAATTAAAATGTTTTGAATTAAAACTATTGTAAAAGTTGGTAATGTTACCATGATTACTTAAAATTTTGGGGCGTTACAAGAATATTGTTGGTCTACTATACGTGCAACCAACAATCTATTTTTTTTTAATTTTTATTAAATTATTAAAAAAAAGATGGCGAGCATTAGTCGTTTTTAAAATTTTATAATGATGCACATTCAATAATAGTGGTTTATGATAATAGTAATAAACATGTCGGTCATAGTCCATCTTCATAAGCGACCATAAAGGTATGTTAAGATTAATATTGGTGCTTTTAGTGATGGGCAATAACCATCATTAATAAGCAGCCGCCATTATAACATACAATAACACTTGTATAGATATCGGTCGATGCCCATCATCGTAAGTCACCATCATTGTATGTCAAGATGACGGGCACTTTTAATGACAAACATTAATTGACCTAAAAACCTGAGGATTATCGTAAGATATGATGACACTTGTATAGATGTTGAACACCTGTTCGATATTAAAACCCTTTAATTTTGGGCATTGACCAACATAAGGGTCAATTTTATACTGGTGAAATATATATTTTTAGCCCAATAATAATCAAAATAGAATTTAAAATTAAGTAATAGTAAATATAGCGTTTCAAAAAACCATTAACCACTAATTAATGATATTCTTTTACGTAATAATTGTTTATTTGCATAAATTTTTTATCTACATATTAATCGACTAATTTATTATTAATCTTAAATGTCAACTGATTATAACTATAATAGACAATTACTTTTAAATATGTCATAATCTTTCCAATTTTTTTTTTTTTTTGTCAAACTAAGTATAGCTCAACTAGTTAAAGACATATCTTTCTTATTAAAAGATTTGGGTTTGAATCCTCCCACACCCCACATGTTGAACTAAAAAAAAATCTTTTCATTTTTGGCAAATATAACATAAGTTTGTCTTTTTTAATATACTTTACCTTACATTGAAGTTTCACCATGATTTTAATTATATTACTTTTGTCAAATTTAAAACTTTACAATATTTTAAAAATATATATTTATTTTACGTTATTAATATAATTATCTCCTTATTAACTTATTGACATGTGTTCTTACTTTGTACTATATTTATAATCAAGTATTCTATTTTTGTGTTATTTTTTCGTTATTATATTGAATTTAATTTGCACCCACCACTTTGTGCTCCATGATCACTAGTTGGTTTTGAAAATGACTTTGATGTTGAAGTTGGCATGTCCATGCCTTGTCTTTTTTGTTGTTTTCCCCCGTTTATTATATTATTATTATTATTTAATTTTTATTCAAACTCTTAGTGAAAACATGCAACCCTTTTCTCTTTATTTTTTTTCTTTTTAGTACATGGACATAAATGAAATGAAGGATAATCAATAAATATTGGGTGAATTGGCCCAGACTACCTACGACACTTATGGTGGATAGTCTTCCATCCAAATCAGCAAGAACTGATTCCTTCTTGCGTGAATAGTCAATGTGTGGGCTACCTCATTTTGCTTTCATCGTATATGAGTGATGTCTTCAACGACCCTGCTGTTTATTTACTGGTTGATTTTATCTACAATTAATTGAGATTCGTTATCATAAAAAGCCCTACTATAGACAAGGTTTCAAAGGATTTGAGAATCAATTTTGGTCCAGAGTGACCTACTACTTGCCTCGTTTGTTGTCCTTATCCCCTCATTTAGTGCTATAGTCTCTGCAAGTTCTACAAATTCAGATAGGTTTCTATTTTGTTCAGCTGCCAAAAGCACCTGCCTTGTACATCACGGATCACAACCCTTACTCTCCTAGAAGTGTTGCATCTATATTGAGCTTGTAACATGGTGAAATAAGAGGTTGCCATATCTCGCTTTTTGTAATCCAATTATTGGTGGTGGCATATATAGTGTGTTGTAGGCCAGCATTCCATTCCTCACTATACTCCAAAGCTTGGTGTATGGGATCCACACATGCAAGTTGAATGTTGTACACCACTTTATTTCGTTCGTTCCAAACATCCATAATGCAATAGTGAATACTGTCGTCTTCTCGTTTCTTACCTTCTCCAACCCTTTTCTCTTTATCAATTTGCTGTCTGGCGCCTACAATTTGTACTATGTTATAATTTTCCCATTTCCACCGATTCGATTGCACATTTTGGCTCCACTATGTTGACTTCTTAAACTAACAATCATCACTTTTCAAGAAAAATTTAGTACCCGATAACTAAACTTCAAACAATCATCAAATTTCTCATTGTACAAGCCATGCATCTAACCAAAATTTAGGTCTAATTATATTTTTGGTCCTCTACTTTATCATTGGTGTTAGGCAAAGGTTTAGGTAAGATAATCCATTACTTTCTTTTTAAGTAACAATTTAGGTTCTAAACTCTTGTATATGTGTGATTAAGTTCATATAATTTCAAACGTATAAAAAATTAGTTTTTGTCCTTTCGTTTGTGATACTTTTTGCTTTGTACAGTTTAACATTTTGAACAATTTGTTTCCTACCATGCAAGATCTCATTAATATTTAATAAAATTTTATACATAAGTAAATTGATAAACTGTTTAGGGACTAAATGTGTTTATATATTATAAGGATTAATTATTATATGGTAAAATCGATACTTCACCTTGATGAGATTTTTTATAATAAAGACTAAATTGTTACAAATTCGGAACGATAGCAAACTAAATCATTACATACTAAAGCTTAGAGACCAAATAGTTTCAAGTTGAAGAACTAAATTTTTCCTTCAGTAAAAGAACAGGGATCAAAAATATTTTTGACCTAAATGTTATTTTAGTATATGTTCTTGTATATTAAATCTTATCAATTATCTCTAGATTAAATTTGATAAATTTGGTACATTATTCATGTAGCATGGCTAAAAGAAATTATCAAGTCTATAGGTCAATTTCTCGTCGGGGATAGTACAATAGTGTTCACTAATGGTACAGATTGTTTTTATTGGGTGGGGGGG
>JAOANK020136862.1:0-17611 GCA_026257165.2 Telfairia occidentalis
GATTTTCCAAGGTATGATTAAGCTAATTTGAGTGTTGTGATCCTACTTCCGCTGTGTATGCATGTTGATGCATCTTTCATGAGGAACTCCATGAGATGTATTCTCCGCTTTCTGCTGCTGTGTACTCTGAGGTTTCTCTGTGAGATTTTTATCTTTGCTTAGTGTTGTAATGAGAACCTCCATGAGATACATTCTCCACTTTGTGCTGCTATGTGGTTAATTTAGGTCCCATATCAGCTTTATGATTGTGTGTGTGTGCATGTCCGATCCCAAGGTCAGAGCTACTTACTGGATATATTTTATACTCAACCCTTTCCCTTTCTTTTCTTTTAGGTAAGGAGAAAACCTACCCAGGTGGCTGAAGAGAATGAAGTTGTGATCAGGCCATGGGCACGAGCTAGTCTTCCGCATTTAGACATTCCATTGTTTTAAATTCTAGATGTTGAATTGTGTTCAAACTTGCATTTACTTCCGTTGCATTTATTTTATCTCTTTATTTTAAAATAAGAAAATCAGGATCCCAGTATGTTTCGTTAAGTTTGAACTTAATTACTTTATACATTTCCTTATAATTTAAGATTGTTTTGAGTTGACTTACTTTGTAAAATCTTTTGTTTCTAGCTTGCATGCTAGTAGTAGCCCTAGGTAATCTATGTCTAGAAGTCGGGCTATTACAAATAATAATAAATATAATAATAATAATAAGATAAATAAATAAATAAAATAAAGTAAAATATATGGACCAAACACGGTATCTACAGTCATCACTGAAAGGGTACTCCTCCTCACAAATAATTGCATCAGTGGTATGGAGAATATGCTGTGCTGGTAAACTCTCCAAGCTTCTCACCAAATGGGTAATTTGGTCATCCAAGTCTTGGATCATGACTCTACTCTCTTGTTGAAATTGAAGTAAGTTCATTAAATAAATCTTCCAATGACACCTGGACTTGAAATTTTAGGATATTGGCTCAACAGTTCATCTTGGCTTCCATAGCTAGAGTTAGATCGATCCGCCCATCTAGGATAATTTGTGCTCGGGTAAAGATCATCATACATATTGTACGAGCTATGAAATTCTCTCATGGTGTGAGCATCACGCATGAAGGTATGCTTATCATCTTGATAAACAACTCTTCTTACAACTGGCGTCCAATTTTGCTGAGAACTATCTGCTATGTTTGAATAAGTAGACAACAAATAAAAAGAAGGTTTTTTTTTTCAAGACAAATTTAAACAATGAGAAAGTAATCTAGTTCCTTCGCAACAGTGCCAAATTGAACAAGTTGTTGAAGCCCTTCAAATAGAATACTGATTCTTTTAAACTAATATGTAAAAATAGTGGAATCGAGTCAAATCCAAAGGGAACTATGAGGATTAATTTCTCAATGCTAACAAAAAAGTAAAAAGGGGGGGTTTTGTGAGTTCGAAAATTAAACTAAATTAAACAAAGTAATAAAAGCCAAAAGAAATGAAAGGAGATCTTACCGAATATCCAATCCAAAGATGAATTTTCCATCAAATTGTAATTTGATCATAGGCATAAAACGACAATTTTCTATTCAAGAACTTAGTTTACTAGATCTAATAGCGTGACAAGTATAAATTCTCCTAATTTCATTGACTCAAGCCCAACATTCAAGTCAATACTTATCAATAAATTAATTCGGCACGATAGCATTCCATATCAATTGAAATATAGCATTAAGAACATTGAGATAACTAAACCAAAACTAATTAATGGAGATAGCTACAATTTAATTAATTTTGTTTCTTTATTTCCCTAAAGTCTATTATGGAAGCTATATAAAAGAGATAGTCACATTTACCAACACATAAGTCAACTTTTTTCTATTTTATTTCAGTCATTCGCAATAACTAAGATCACAAATTCATGGATAGTAGTAAACAGATTCAAATTAAATTAAGGTATCAATTTAATTAATAACAATCATTCATAAAAATTAAGAACAAGAAATAAAGACTTCTTGAATTTAAAGAAAATTTATATAAAGTATTAAAGCTTCACATAATTTACCATTGGAATTGGAATTAGCTCACCCTTGAATTAGAAAAAAGTTAGCCACTTATGGTGACTAAGATCGAACTCTATCAAAATAAGAAGATTCACTAAGAAACTCCAAATGTATACTATACTTGTGTGTCCTCTACAATACCCTACAATGCCCAAAAGCTCTCATTTTATAAGCCAAGAAGGGGCTAAAAATAGCCTAACTAAAACCCAAAAATAAACTTTCAAAATAAAATAAATTGAATTTGACTAAGAAGTTCTACAAAATGGGGCAACCAAAATTGACTTTTAAAATGTCAAAGTCTCCTCTAAATCATAGGACGTGGTCACTCCTTATTGCAAAAAAAAGTCTTCTAAAAATGAGTTTAAAGGTCGAATTCTGCCAAATTCCAATAGTTTATCACCTGAATCAAATTAATCACAATTCTCATAATTTAGCACGAAATCTATTCATAATATAAAGAAAATTAACACAAAAAGATAACTAAATTTACAATCTTTCAATATACCTATATGAAGTATATGAATGATATACTAAATCAAAGATATACTTAATATAAAGTATATCAATAAGTACACTAAATCTCATAAGATGTTTTTACTCATTTTAGTTCTTTAACTTCCTCCTTCAAACAAGCTAAGTCAACGTTTTCATATTCTTGTCCTCTTTCTTTTTAGTCAAAAATTTGTTTTTCATTTGTCACTTCCCTTTTCTTATTTAGTTTTCCATTTATTTTTTCATTGATTCTTTAACAAAAAATTTACCGTAGCTTATAGAAAAACTATTAACCATAGGCACAATAGGGATTACCGTAGCTTATAGAAAAACTATTAACCGTTGGCACGATAAGGTTATAGAAAAACTATTAATCGTATCTGATACTAAGTATATCGTACATATACTTCTTATTACATATACCAAGAAAATAGTATATCAGCATCATCAGGTATATCCGTGGTATATCACTAATATTACTCATATAATACTAAATATATCACTAATATACTTCCTATTACATATATCAAGAAAATTGTATACATCAATAATATACTTTGTATATATATTAGTGGTATATCAATGATATTAATGATACACCTACCATAAAATCACGTCTTAAAAAAAATTATCCTTTTAAGAGTATTCTAGACTTTTGTATATTTTAGTTTAGGCTAAGCCAAAATTTTGTGTTGCAATATTCTATTTATTTTTTACCAAATTTGCAAGTGCCCCTAAATAATTTTAGTTAAAATTATTTGTAAAAAATAATTAAATATTATGTTCACAACAATTTCTTAATGAAATGAGTTGAACAAACTCACCTGGCTAATTGACTAAAAGAAAAGGAAGATGTCCGAGGAAGACGAAACCAAAATAACAAGTCTTCCAACGGTATAAAAAAAAAAAAAATTATAAAAGGGAAAGAAATGCCTATTAGTTGGCACCGTAAACTCTTGTAATCTTCCCCTATTCTCCTTGTTCTCGCATCTACTCAAACTGTATCAAACTTTTACCTTTTGTGATTGAGTAATAAAATTTTTTGGCTGATTTTCTCAATGGATGTGGACGTACAATCGTTGAACCACCTTAATCTTGTGTTTGATCTTTCTGATCTGTTCCCTTTCTACTTTCTTCGGATTTTTGCCCAAAATCCTGGGGAGCTTTTTGCATGCGTTTCTTATGCAATATCACACAATACAGAAGAAAGGGATGAGAATGTTGACTACGCAATAGTTCAATAAGCCAAGTGTAAGCAGAGGAATTTGACAGCACATTAATTTTTTTTTTTTCTAACAACTCGTATGAGAGAGCCAAGAAAATTCAAGAATCCAATAAGGCAACAGCAAATAGAAAAGTTCACTAGCAATGGCGATTTTGGGCTATGGTAAAAAAAGATGAAAGCGATTCTAATGCAACAAAAGGCCCTCAAGGGGTTAAAAGATCCAAAAACTCTGCCTCACCGATGAATAAAGACAATCAATGGGGGAGGTAGCCTATGGTGCATTGATTGTTTTAAGGCAAGCTGACAATGAAACTATAGCATATGAAGTGTTGGAAAAGTTAAGGACACTTTATGTGAAGAAAGACTTGTCAAATGAGATCTTTCTTAGAGAAAGACTATTCACTTTCAAGATGAACACATCAAAATCCATGAATGAGAATCTTGATGAGTTCAAGAAGCTAGCAAATGAGTTTTCACAAACTGGAGATAATCTTGGAACAGAAAGTGAAGCCACTATCCTTATAAATTCTGTTCCAAAAACTTATAAAGATGGTAAGGCAGTTATATGAAATATGGAAGGGATATTATTAGTGTTAACTCAGTAATAACTGTTCTAAAGTGTAAAGAACTTGAACTCAAATTAGACACAAAGAATGTTAGAAACTCAGAGTCTTTGTTCACTAAAGACAAGAATCACTTCAAGAAAGATAAATCTTTCAGGCCCCATAAGAACTTCAAGAACAAGTTAGCGCCGTGATGTTTCATTTGTTATAAAGAGAAGTATTTCAAAAGAAACTGCCCTCAGAAAATAACCTGGAATAACAAAAATAAAGGAAAGGAACAAGTAAAACGCATATGCGTATATTGTGAGGACACTTTGAGTATTCAAGTGTTCGCTACTACTGACGAAAAGACCATTCCACAAAAGACTGAGGATAGGGAAGACATAAACTCAGAATGTTCTTGGGCTACCATAAAGGGACTGAGGGCTTCAAGCTTTGGGAGATTAAACTCAAAAGGAGTCAAATCAGTACGGATGTAGTATTCAGAGAGATTGGTTTCTACCTTCGCTTAGAAAATAAAACATGAATTAAAAGGGAAGATGTTGAATTGAATACTGTCGCTACGTGTTTGCGACGCTGAGCGGCCGACATCCTTACAAAAGGAGGTTTTAAAAAAGAAAAAGAAGTCACCATCAATCTTTATGGTCATAAAAATATAATAAAATAATAAAAAAAAGGTATATGCGAAAACTAGATTTTAGGGTTCAGGAGTTGTTTGTTGTGTTAGTACCCCACAGCACCGGTTAAAAAAATAGTAACCAAAATTTTATCTTCAAATGTCAAAAAGGCTCTTTAAAAAAAGTATTTTGGGAAAAAACTAATTTTGAAACAAATTTCTTATTTTATTTTTCATCCCTTCAACCTTGAAGGCATCATTTGATAAATAAGTGAAAACAATTAATTAATTTGACTATTTTAGAATTTTTCTGAAATTAAGAAAAGTTCTTCACCTAATAATATGAGAGAATTTTATCATTTCTCACCTTCAACAGTGGAAGCCATCAAAAATAGATTTTTTTTAAACAAAAACTTTTAATAAAATTCATTTGTTCTTAGAATCAAATCTCAAACTTCCAAGATTATGATCTCACCTAAAAAATCTCAGAAAATCGAATTCTCAAATATTTATAGATTCCGTTGTAGGATATTTTTAAAAAAGTTTTAAAAAACAAATTTTGTTATAAAAGATTATAAAAAAACTTTGGAAATAAACTTTGGTAAAACTTTTGTAAAAAAACAAAATTAAGGTTTTGAAAATAGTTTTGTAATAATAATAAACAAACAAAATGAACATTAAAGGGATAAACAAACATAATAATTAAAAAAAAATACAATTTTAAAGATCTAAATCACAATGTAAAAAAGATAAAGTTATAGCAATTGAATAAAAAAAATGCAATGTACAAATTTTAGAAAATATATTGAAACTGATCTCGGACTCCTACAAAATTGATTCCTCACCTCAGAAAAACTGGAAAATCGAACTCCCAAATATTTTTTGGAAAAACCAAATGACAACAAGTATATATGTCAATACCAAATAATGCAAAAAAAGATATTTACATGATCCAACACAATTAATAATGTAAATGATATAGATTAATCAAAATCTATACTACAAAGAAAGATTTAAAGCACACATGCACATGTAATCAAATTAAGAAAAATATAATGTAACGTCCAACCAAAAAAAACGAATAACATAAAAGGTTAAAAGAAAAAAATTTATGAAAAGAAAAAATATATATTAAAGAAATGAATAAAAAAAGGTGATTATAAATATAATAATATGTTTTTTTTTAACATGTTTTATAAAAATATAATGTAACGGCAAGGTAAGTTGACGAACATGTTCCTTTTTTTTTTTTTATAAATATAAAAATAATATATATATACCCTGCAAAATTAACTTTTATTTTCCTTCTCTATTTTTTTCTTAAAGAAAATCAAATCAAATAAAACAAAAATAAAACCCTAACCCAAATAACACTATTTTTTCTCCTCTCTCTTGTCTCTCTCTCCCACCTTCCTTCGTTAAAACCCCATTTTTTCTCTTTTTTTTTCTTTCCTCCTTATCTCTTTGTTTATCTCTTCAAGCTCATCCCCTTTTTTTTTACTCCTACTTCCCTCTCTCTACTTTTTAAGCTTATCTTCATCTCCTATTTTCTTCTTTATTATTTTTTTTTACAAAATTTCTACTCATTTTTTTGTTTCTTCTTAACAAAGTGTAAGAAATGAAGAAAAAGAAAAGACCATATCTTCCTAAATGTACATTACTCTTTCCTTTCTTTTTCGTTTCACCCATATACGTTTTCTTACTACACTTGTTTTTGGATTAGAGAGAACTCATAGGGCTAAAAGAGTAGGAAAAAAAGTAGAGGGGTGGGGAGATGAACGAACAAAGAAGTGGAAAAACGAACCTCCAAAATACACAAAATACAGTAAAATAATCAATTTTTTTATAAAGAAGGGAGGAGTAGATCTAAAGCATATGCATGCAAAAGAAAAATAAAGAACTAGCTTTACAAAGAGTAGAAAAAAAAAGGATAACAAAGCCTCTAATCCTTGCTACACTTTTTCCGATAGAATATTTGAGAAAGAAATTGAAGGAGCACATAATGGAAAAACTAGCTTATTCTTTGAGGTGCAGATCCTTGGGACAAAAGCCCACTAAATACAACCTCCAAACTATGCTTAATCATCCCTTCAAGCTCAATGATTTCCTCTCTTTTGTTTTTCTTTATAATTTCTTTTTCTTTATCGATCTCTCTCTATCTCTTTATATGTGTGTGTATGTGTATCTCTCTCTGTATTTTTTTTAGTATCTCCCCCCTTTGTGTCTATAAATGTAAAAAAGAAAGAGTTTATATACCCAATTTATTTTCTCTTTTTTTGGGTAAAAATTATTTGCTAGTTTTTTCCATTTGATTTCATACTACATTAAGTCTTATAAAAAATGTTGTGCAAATTTGAATTACTTTGGAATTCAAAATTTATCATATTCTTTTTTTTTTTTTTAAGAACCAACAAAAATAAATTTCTCAAAACAATGAAAAAGAAACACATAATTTAAAAGAGAAATTAGGACAAAATTTAATGCAAAATAACAAGTAAATTTAAAAAAGAGCTAGAAAAAAATATGTCACTACAACTTGTCCCACTTTGTACATCTTTGTTTTAAAAAGGAAAACAAAGGCGTAAACAATATTTTGCCTAGCCAAAAGCCTCAAATAAGGTTGGATAAACAAGTGGCACACGACGAAGTAAAATAAAACGGTGGAGGCTAGGGATAGACAAGCATCATCACAACAGAACGTCGATGGCTACCGCTACATGACAGGGTAAAATAAAATGTCGAGGGCTAGGGATAAACAAGCACCATATGACATAGTAAAAAATTTTTTTGGAGGCTAGGCATAAATAAGCATCATCGCAGAAAAATGCCATGGGCAAGGGATTACAAACGCCACACAACAAAGTAGCATAAAACGTTGGAGGCCAAGGATAAACAAGTACCTTCTTAGCAAAACATCATGCGCTAGAGATTAACAAGCATCACACGACAAAGTAAAAATAACAGTGGAGGCTAGGGATGAACAAGCGCCATTGCAGCAAAATCTCGAGGGTCAGGGATAAACAAGCGCCACACAACAAAGCAATATAAAATGCTTGATGTGAGAGATAAACAAGCGATATCGCAGCAGAACGTCATGGGTCGTGGATAAACAAGCGGCACGCGACAAGTAAAAATAAAACGCTAGAGGCAAGGGATAGACAAACACCATCGCAGCAAAATGCCATAAACCAAAAATTAACAAGCGCCACATGACGAGATAGAGTATCGTGGGGCAAGGATAAAAAGCGTCACCACGACACAAAAAGGGTAAATGTCATTCACAGATGCATGTATGCATATGTGTTCTATCTAATTATGCATTTTACTAACATTTTGTCCTTTTCTTTTTTACTTTTAAAAGGAGAAAAATGTTAAAGCTTTCAAAATAACTCATTTATACTCCTCCATATAACTTGTCCAAGCATCATGATCTTGGATTTATAACTTGAATTTTGTGTTGACTTGGAGATTAAAACCTTGCATGGGTCCATTATGGTTCTTCAAGTTGCCTCTCTAATTACTCTAAGTGATGGTATTTCAATTTTAATAGGCAAAACGACTTCGATGCCATGATGTAAGAGAAAGATTTGCCCCAGTTAATGTGCGGGCAAATAATGACATTTCATGCTACTCTTTAGACATGATAATCATTTTCTCAACAATTTTCCCTTAACATTCTTTATTTGGTGCTTCCCATTACACAACTTAATTTTTTCATAGCCTTTATATCCAAGCCAAACATATTTTGTTGAGACTATGTAAACAAATCCTTGTACTCATGAAGAGAGCTATAAAGTCTAAGTAATTCTGTTATGTGGACAAAGTGCCAAATGACACTTTTTAACTTCTTATGCCCTTGGATTAGCTACTTTTAATCGTTCCTAATACAACCTGATTGTCCCTCTTTGTGTATTAACCTCCGTAGCTTTAGCAACATATCATATTCCAATATCTGTCATTTGCTCAAGATTATAGACAGAAGCTCTAAAATCAATGTCATTTTCAAACTTGATGTCGATCTCCTTAATTGATCTCTTTAGTCGCACTTGCTGAAAGATGACAATAGGAGATGATGTGATATGCTTTAGATGGAAAAAGAAGTGATATGAACCAAATGATATAATCCCACAATTTTTTCCATTTCATATTGAGGACGTCAAAATATGAGTAGTTGATAGTCATCAAACTACATCCATAGTAGACAATGATTGAAGTATATATCCTTATTACAAAGATGTCACGTGGTCTTAGACATAGCCATAATGATAACTCTTCTCATATCTCTCTCATGACCCTTGAGAGCTTCTTGACTTTCCATTTGTAGAGCTTGAACTTGGATGATGTGGGTAAACTAACTCATGAGTTATATGGTGATTTTAGCAATAACGTCGATTTTAGAACTTGTTTCATGGGCAATCATGTTGGCATCTAGTCTTTCTGTGGTTGCTATCAATAACTTTGCATCCATCAATCTTTGCACCACTGATTTACTCAAGACAATCTTCTACAAAATAATGTCCAATTATTCCAGTGTAGAATATATATTCTTTTCCAAAATTATATTCTGACTCATTTTTGTGATTGCTCGGAGCTCTTATTGAGAGATATCCAACATCTTGGAGGAATTGAAAAGATTTCATTAGTGTACTTAAGTCATAAACTGCCTCCTTAAAAAACATTGTGGATCCTTTGATCACATTTAGTAGGATTCCCATGATTTGAAAGAAGGTTTTGGTTGACATTGGGCTCTTCTCTGATTTTCTCAAAAATTATCCGACATGCTTTTACTAAAGCTTAAACTTGAAACTTCCCATGGATGACAATTCTCTATAGAGTGCCCAATTGCCAGTATGGTACTTACATCTTTTAATTGGGTCACACCACTTAGGATAAGGATGGTGGTATAGGCTCTTGAGGCACGAGAGCAATTTAGTGGTTCCCTAACAATTGTGGCAAGAGTTCGGTGAATGTCATTTGGATAAGGTCAAACCGCATCTATCTCCAACTCTTCCTAGCACGTTGTTGACTTAATGCATTTGATTGACTTTCTCTCCCTTTTTCTAAGATTGTGGATAGCTTGTTTGTCCAAGTATTGGTGATGACAAATGGGTAATATCTCAATGCCTAAAGCTAATTTCATGCACTCCATCTTTTTTTGGCGCCCAGAGGGGGGGGGGGGGATATTCATTTGGATGCTACCTTCTGCCTCTAATCTATAATTCTACCATTTTTTAACTTAATACTTTATTCTTTCTCCAATCATTATAACACTTTTTCAATCATAATATGGAGGTTGTAGGGTATTTATGAACACGACTGACATTTCTTTACTAGTTAATGGCAATTGTATCTGGACGGCTATATCTCTACTTCTCTTTTCCATGCGTTGAAAATCTAAAAGATCTAGAGTCATGTAAATATTTCAATTGTATTGCTTCAAGAACGAGTATGCTAAACCTTCCATTTATGCACTTGTGAACTATCCAAATGCATGTACCAATGGGAAGGTAGGCTAATGAGTACTATCTTAAAACCACCAAATGAATAACTTGATATCTTAGGTATGGGCTGAATGTTTTTAGCAATGCAATGATAAGGTGGATTTTCAGTCAATTGGTCCCGTTATACCTTTAAAACATGCATCTTGAATTTGGGTGACAAGATGACGTTAGAGATTAAACATAGTTGTTGTGCATATATTTCCATAAATATTAATGCCTTTTATTGCACACAAGCTTTCTTTGAGAAATCCTAATCTTCCTATATGGCCGAATTTTTAGAGGTTTCCTTGCAGTTTTCCACATTTAAGTTGGGTATTGGATCATTGAACGCTCTCCTGCTGAGAGACTTGATTAGGGCCCTATGCAAGGTACGAAGCATGTCCATCGTCACTCCTACCAATAGTGGGTTTCACTACGTTTGAGGGGTAAACCTAGAAGGCTAAAGATAGGTATCATCTGATATTTGATTCCATCCCTTTTCTAAATATAGGTAATGCTCATGCTACTGACTTCTCTTTTCTTGAAGTATGTAATTCTAGAATGCATTCTGTCGGACTGCTATACTTGATCGTTAACTTGATCGTCCATGATCTAGCTGGCTCTCTAGTCCAATAATGATGATGAGGTAATCTTTGAGCTATTTTGCTAAACTTTGACTCTTTTAATCTTCTCAAGGATAAAGAAAAAGAATGATTTAATTAGTCTAAGTTTCTAATGCTTATAACTTATATGAGATGTATAAATGCTAGGTTCGACATTGCATACCTTTTTAAAAGTTTAATGTAAACGTTCTATGAGATTTTAGGGAAAAAGGTGAAACCAAGTGTAATGACTATAAAGCCATAGCAACACCTACAGTAGAAAGAGAGTAACTGAGATGACACAATAAGAAAATGGAGTTTAGTAAGCATCCATTTTCTTTGCATGATAAGAAAATATAGGGCCTTAGAACTAACTAAGTGAGGTTAATTCTAAGGCCCTAAATGACACAAGTCTCCCAAATTGATCATGAAGTCGTACTCGACCATATGACCAAATTCAGTTAGGGTCTTTCGTATCCGTTTAATTCCATTTTTTTATTCATTTCTTTAATTTTTTTTTTCTTTTCATCAATTCTTTCTTTTTAACCTTTTTTATTATTAATCTTTTTTATTAGACATTACATTATGTTTTTTTTCTTAATTTGATTTACATGTGTACTTTAAATCTTTCTTTGTAGTATAGATTTTTATTAATCTATGTCATTTACTTTGTTAATTATGTTAGATCGTGTAATATTTTTCTTTGTATTATTTGGTATTGACATATATACTTGTTGGCATTTGTTTTTTCCAAAAAATATCCGATGACTAAATCTAGAAATATTTGGGAGTCCAATTTTCTAGTTTATCTGAGGTGAGGAATCGGTTTTTTGGAAGTCTGAGATTGGTTTCAATATGTTTTCTTCAATTTGTACATTATATTTCTTTTGTTTAATTGCTATAACTTTATCATTTTTATATTGTAATTTGCATCTATAAAATTATATTTTGTTTTGTCTATTATGTTTGTTTATTTCTTTAATATTCATTTTGTTTGTTTATTATTATTATCATTTTGATTTCAAATTTCTTCTTTGAAAATTTTCTTCTCATTTACAAAACTGTTTTGAAAACCTTAATTTTGTTTTTTTTACAAAGGTTTTAACAAAGGTTATTTCCAAAGTTTTTTATAATCTTATAAAACAAAATATGTTGTCAATTTTTTTTAAAAAATATCCTACGACAGAATCTAGAAGTATTTGGGACTTCAATTTTCTAGAATTCTTGAGATGAGAGATCATAATCTTTGGGAGTTCAAGATTTGATTCCAAGAAAATTATGAATTTTATTAAAGTTTTTTTTTTTAAAAAAAATCTCTTTTTAATTGCTTCCCATGATGAAGTTGAAATGGTAAAATTTTCTCATATTCTTGAGGTAAGAACTTTTCTTACTTTGAGAAAACTTCTAAAATAGTCAAATTAATGGATTGTTTCCACGTATTTATCAAATCATTCCTTCAATGTATGTTGAAGGGATGAAAGATAAAATAAGACATTTGTTTTAAAAATAGTTTTTTTTTTCAAGAGTCATTTTGATATTACAAGATAAAATTTTGGCCACCGTTTTTTTAATGGGTGTTGTCGGGTGCTAACACTTTTCCCACACACAAACATCTGTTGTATCTATTCATCTGAATTTGACTACTGTCATACTTATTAGCCCAAACACTAGCTAGCTAGAACTACCGGTGGCCAACTGGGAAGTTCACATCTACGCTGGTTCAAGATGAAAAGAACAAGAGTAAAGCATATCTCATTCTTCAGATTTAGCTACAGCAAAGTTTGAGCTAAACATAGCCATCGTCAACTACTCACAAGGTGGTTAGCTACACCTCATATTGATAAAAACAAAATAAACTGCTACCACTAATGCTGAAATAGTAAAGGGACTAATACGGTCATACACGAATCACAAATACACTGAAATGGAAATAGCAAAACTAGAGAGAACTAAATACAGATATAAACTATGGTGAGGCGTAAAAGGCAACAGGGTTCTTCAGCTTGAATCGGTTCCTTCTTTCGAGCAGATCTTTTTTCTTCCTTTCTTTTTTCAGTGCTCTTCGATTTTTGTGCCTCTTTGCCCTAAAATAGCATTATCCATAAATGTCCATCCTACCCTCTTAGGTTTCCACGTGCAGAAATACCTTAATTCATGCCTTTCTAGGACGTCACATGTGTCCCATCAAAAAGGTGTTCCTACACTTTTGAAATCTGGAGAATATTCTATCTGCTGATATGTTGCTGCATTCTATATGACAAATGCTGCCAGGTAGGGCTACATTTCTCACTTTTTCCCGAACTTCTCAGCTTATCATTCCTCATTCAGTCATGTGTAAATACTCCACTTAAATCAGTTTGACACACTAAAGCAAACTATGCAAGCATGCTAATCTCGGTGCACCAACATGTTATTCTCATTTTATAATATCATAACAACAACCAAATAATCAATATTAGGGGAATAATAACTCTCTTTTACAAAGTTAACACACTCGAACGCTTGGATATTTGCTTGTCCTCAAGCAAAATAAATAACAGCTACTCAAAAAATCCCAGCTCTACATCTTCATTTTATAAGTTCTGAGATTATTTAGCGACAGCTTTCTCAGCTCTCTCTACTTCCTTGCTGCCCCACTTCTTACTCACTATAGTAACTTACATTCACTGGCCTTCTTTAAGACTCTGAACTAAGTCCAAAGTTGCACTCGTTTCTTTCTTTTTCTCTATCCTGAGACTTTAGCTTCCATCGCCTACCACAATATTCTATCACTCGCTTGCAAAACTGAATGACTTTTACACTTAGGGGTGAAGACTAGGTTGTGCTACAAATGCTACAACATTGAGTGAACTTCCATTTCTGTTTCTTTTTCTCTTTTTTTTTTTAAGATTGAAGAAAAGGGTAATTCGCCACCTTCATTTTGGCTTATCCCCACTTCCTAGGCACTGAACATCCAACTACGAGCAATGCACAAAACCTTTTTCCTTTTCTACATATATGTATATATATATAAACAAAATAGGAGAAACTCACATGCTTTACAAAATGATTACAAAAGGCACAATCCAAGATAGGCACACTACCCCCAAGCTTGAACTAAACAATATCCTCATTGTTGAGTAAGATGAATGGCTAGTGTAAGGGGTAGTGACGACATGTGAGATAGAACTGCAAAAGTACAAACGAGTGGAGAAAAATGTGGGAAGGGGGGGGGGGGGTCTGTAGGCTAAGCTTCATTCAAAGAAAAACAAAGAAAGTTGTACAACTTTGGTTGGTTGGGTACACCTAAGGAAGTTAGCTACGTATAAGCTCCAAAAGCGATTAGGTGTGGGCGCTTTTAGGGAAGCAGAGAGAAATTGTCATCACTAAACTGCGCATAGAATATCTTAAACTAAATTAAGGCATCTAAGCTGGACAACCACGACGCTAGTGATAGCACAAGAAAATGTGCTATCCTTGGCTTGATTTTAGCTAGTTTTGTTCATTAAATTTGGAGCTTTCACGTGTTTTTATGTTGATTTGTAGGTACCCAGATTAATTAGAAAAAAATAGGATTTCAGAGTTGTTCGGGTTGAAAAATGGGCTTAAGAAGACAAATTTTGGCTAAGGAAACAAGAAAGGAGGCCAAAATACAAAGAGACTCGAGGAGGCAGCGTCGAGACGCCATGCCCGACGTTGAGATGTTGAAATGTGCTAAAACTCTAGAGTTGGGATCATCAGCATCTCGACGTTGCTCAACGGCGTCTCGACGTAGAAGAACAATTGAAGAAATGCATGCGTGCGCCCATCAACTCGTAGCAATGTGCGCAACACTGCCCATCAATGCGTGCGTCAGGTTCTCAATGCCGCACCACATTGCCCTCTACACAGCACATGTGCGCTCGCAACGAGAGCGCCAGCCTAGACGCACACTAGCACCTATAGTGTCTCGACTCTGCCAAGGGCGTATCAACGCCATTAGTGATGGCACGCTCACCACATTCGCGTGCCTCCAACCCCTTGCTAACCACGAAGTAGCGTCGAGACGCTGCTTTTAGCGTCTCTACTCTACACACTTTTGTTCGGCCTATGAGATACGTTCGCCGCACAATTTTGAACAAAATGAGGAAACATCGAGACGATGTCTTATTGCATCTCGATGTTGCGGGCAAAGAGCTATTTTTAACTTCATTTCTTCATCAAAAAAGCGGAGGCCATTTGGGGAGATGATTTTGCACGAAGGAGTTCAGTTTTCTAGAGGGTGTAGAAGCTTCCCATGGAGTCTCCAGAGTGATCGGAGGCTTGGGATTGCGGGTCTCATGTCAAGAACGAGTGTGACACGTGTCTGTAGGAGTTTTCTTTCCCTTTTCTAAACTTTGCTTCTTTTCGTAATTTCTTTAGGAATTTCTGTTTTTATTTTGAATATGAGTGGCGAGATTCTGCCTTGACGCATTGTAATGCGTTGTGACTCTGTTTATGTATTATTAATTTATGAACTTTTTCATATCCTCTGTGATTATTCATGTTCTCGTATGCTTAATGCTTCTAATCTTCTCATCAAGGGTTAAATGATTTGCATGATTTAGGTTTTAACTCGAGAGAGTAAGGCTTAGATTAGATCTCGAATGCATGACTGCAGTAGGCCAACGTGATGAGTGGAGGTCTATTTTAGAGAAGCATGGGTTATTATCTCTAATGAGTCTGCTGTGAACAGTGATGACAAGTGAATTTGTCTTGAGCTCGAGAGAGGATGGGATCACAATAATCGAGAGGTAATGCCTTGCTAGGCTTGTGGGTAATAGATCGAGAGGTTGAGTTTGTGTGCTTTGAGAGATTAGGTAACCTCGAGAGGGGGAGCCAAACGTTAGTTAAACTCACCTTATAATTGTATGGAAATAGAAAAGTCCGTTGTTAGTAAAGTTTAGGGTCACAAACCATGTCAATTCGGTTAGGGCACACTCTCTTTATGTGTCCTGTATCTATCTAGGAGTAGGAGTAGTGTAACTTAGATTTCCCTTTAATAATGGATTCCTTAGATAAAATGAGCTGTTACTATCCGGGGTACTTAATCAAGCTAGAAACTCAACCCTGAGGACCACACTCGTACACTCAATTTCACTATACTAAAACGGACTCGTACACTGTAGTATTCGCACACCATGTGTTGCGATCAGCTACTGGTTCCAACTCAACAAAGTCTTGAGCACAAAATAAGGCATTATACAGTCCAGACATCATATAAACAAGGACAACCAATTACACTTCTCTCTCTTAAAAAAAAAACAAAACAAAACTACACAAACGAACATCAAATTAGAAATGCAAGGTATAAAACTAAATTCAAAAAAATGAGTAGGTACTACAAACAAGATGTTGTTGCGAGGCGTCAGCATACCAAGTGAACCAAAGATAGACTATAGTATAAAAGTTGTAGAAATAGAAATAGAAATATAAAAATGCAAGAGCCAAACAAATAGTGAAAAGATATAGATGCAGAATCTTCCCTCAATAGTCATTAGGAGAGGTGTCGTCATCGTTAGGCTACTTCGAATGGGATTTGCAAGAAGAGAAGACAGGCAGTGGTGGCAAATGAGCATTTTTAAGCCCGAAAGTGCTATGCCAGAGCCGATCTCGCTTTCTGATATACTTTGCCAAGCGTTTTTTACGTTTGCAAGTTTGCCTATTTTAGCAACCAAAGGCTCCAGCAAAGTGGACACAACTGCTATGCAGGCCTCGGCCAACTTATTTAGATCAGTAGAGGGTGCATCCACTCCTCGCTGAATACAGATGATGGTTTGCCAGTCAATATCAACTTTCCTAACAGAATGTCATCTGTATCTTCAAGAGGGACAGTTGCTCGCATACACAGTTCAAATATTAGCCTAGGGAAAAATAGTTTACCTGCTCGCTTCTTGGCGCAATTTTGAATCTCTACTTCAATTAATTGGCCAATGTCAATCTTTTTCGGTTTTATGTCGTAAATCTTGTGGCATGTAAACGTTGTGAACATATTCTATTATCAATAAAGTGGTTATTGAAGTTATTCAGTGAATTTGTTATTGAATAAGTGAATTGTTAAGTATAACTCTATAAATCCAATGAACTAAGAACCCATGGCTATAGTATGAATACTTGGACTTTATGTGGAAACATAAAAATGGATCAAGTTCGAGTTAATAGGCAAAATGGTCTATAGTATAAGAATTAGGCTAGGTACCTTATCTTGAGGACACTATAGGATGCGGCCCACTTTGTATATGATACAAACGATGTGATCCTGAATCGTTCATGTCAAGACATGCGAGTGAGGGCATTCTATGTAATGAGTTTGCATAACACCGGACCACAAAATAGTCTATTTCTTTATAACACCATTTACTAATAAACACTAACTTATTTCATAATTGATAACCTAGGTAACTCGATCTTAATCCTGAGCTAACAATGAACTCTTGTTTATTCTAGATTATCCTTAGATCTGCATGGATGAAAGAGGCTGATGTGAATCACACCAAGGATCCATTGCATGTACCTGAAGGAACTATTACAAGAAGCAAGGCAAAGAAGATTCAGGAGGCTTTCACATTACATCTTCAAAAGCTAGCTAATGCACAAGAA
>JAOANK020136972.1:0-17610 GCA_026257165.2 Telfairia occidentalis
GCCATATCTCATAGTCATAATATGTGGCTATGGACAAGAGTATTCTAATCGACTTTATCATGGCAACAGGTGAGAAGTTTTCTTCATAGTCCACCCCTTCGACCTAGGTATAACCCTTTGCCACAAATCGAGCCTTAAACGTATGCACCTTACCGGCATGATCTGATTTCCTCTTGTAGATCCATTTACAACCAATAGGTCTTACCTCATTTGGTTGATCTACAAGTTCCTAGACTTAATTGAAGTACATAGACTCCATTTTTTAGATCCATGGCTTTAATTCACTGATCCCTGTATACATCATTCATCTCCTGTTTATAGGACAATAAATCCTCTACCCGATCATCTAGTCTGATGAGTTTAGTTTCACTTAAACCCATGTAACGGTCGGACTGACAAATAACCCTCCCACTACGTCGAGGCTCTCTCAACTCTTGAGAAGAATGAGACTGATCAGGGATATTAGTTCTATCAACAACTCTTGTTGAAACACCAGCTTTATCAACAACTCTTGTTGATTTTTCTGTAGTTTCTTCAGAAATTTCATTTAATACTAGCTGCTACGAGGTTAATGATCTTTTATGTGGTCTTCCTCCAAGAACATAACATTTGTTGATACAAACACCTTATTATCTTGAGGATCATAAAATAGACCACCTTTCCTTTCTTTAGGATAACCTACGAACAAGCATAATTTTGAACAGTGTTCCAACTTCTTTGTGTTTTGCACCAACACATGTGCCTCGCAACCCCAAATCCTGAAGTGACATAAATTGTCTTTACATCCTCTCCATAACTCATAGGGTGTTTTTGAAACACTTTTTAAGGGAAAGTTGTTAAAAAATATATGTCGCAGTCTCTACTACATAACCCCAAAATGAACCAGGCAACTGAGCATAGCTCCTCATTGATCGAACCATGTCTAACAGCGTTTGGTTTCTCCTTCCGATACACCGTTCTGCTGAGGCATACCGAGTGTAGAGAGTTGGGACTTAATTCCATGTTTTATCATATAGTCTTGGAATCTCAAGTCCATATACTCTCCACCTCGATCTGATCGAAGTGTCTTAATGGTTTTACCTAATAGGTTCTCAACCTCAGCCTTGTACTCCTTGAACTTTTCAAGAGTTTCAGACTTATAGTGCATTAGGTAAATGTATCCATATCTCGAATAATCGTCAATAAAATTAACAAAATATTCATACCTTGCTCGAGTCTTAACATTCATCGGACCACAGAGATTTGAATGTATAAGCTCTAATGGTTCTTTGACTCTAAGACCTTTTCCAGTAAAAGATCTCTATGTCATTTTTCCCTCAAGACAAGCTTCACATGGAGGTAAAGAGATGTCTTCTAACTGACTTCGGTGTCCACTTTTAACCAATCTCCCAATCCTATTAAGATTAGTGTGACCGAGTCTTAAGTGCCAAAGATAGGTATTTTGAGAAACTTTTTGCCATTTATTTTATGTTTCTACTGTTCTGAACATTTGAGTGTTAAATACAACTTTTACTTTCATAGGTTTTAACTTGTAAAACTTGTTTTCTAAAGTTGCTGAACATATGCGAATACCTCTTTTTGTAATGAACGCTTCATTTACAGCAAAAGATACTTTATACAAATGTTCCAGCAAACAGAGATAGATATTAGATTCCTATAACAGTTAGGAACATATAATACATTTTCAAGCAAAATGAATCTATCTCTGAAAAACAACTTCATGTCTCCACACTGCCTTGGCTGAGATGAGTTTCTTTGATCCAACCCTGAGAGTTATCTCGGCCTCCTGAAGCTACTTCCAGGAACTAGTTTCCTGAAAATAAAAACAAACATGATTAGTGGCTCTTGAATCTAGTATTCAGGTTGAAAAATTATTTTCCACTAAACACGTTTCAACAACTAGTGAATTACATTTACCTGTGTTTTCTTTTTCAGCTTGCTTCTCGGCTAGGTACTTCGGGCAATTTCGCTTTCAATGCCTGTCCTGGTAGCAGTGGAAACACTTTCCCTTGTCTACAACCTTTCCCTTGCCCTTGTTTGCAGTAGGAGCCACAATAATCCCTTTCTCCTCTTCTTCTTCTGAATACTCTTATTTTTGGAAAAAAAAAAGGGCCAGATTTACCCTTAGAAGACGTTCCTCTTGAAAATCTCTTGGAAGAAGCAACAACATTTGCTTCAACTTTCGTACCTTTATTTTTTAAAGGAGACTGGTAAATCTGAAGCTTTTTGAGAAGGGTCATTAGATTATACTCTATTTTATTCATCATGGCATTAGTTCGAAACTGTTGAAAACTTTTCAGAAGAGATTCCATGATGAAGCTAACCTGATTCTTCTCGTTAATGACAATATTGTTTACTTTCACCTAGTCGAAATGGACCATCATGTCAAGAACGTGTTCCCTAACAGAGGTTCGTTCTTTCATGCAGCAGTTATAAACATATTTTAAAGCATCATGCATGGCTGATGAGAACGGTTGCCCAAACATCGCTTGCAAAGAGTCCATCATCTCCTTGGCGGTAACCATTTTCTCATGCTTTTTGGATAATATATCTGACATACTAGCTAAGATATAGATTTGGGCTTTCTCGTTTGCCCTTGTCAATCTATCATAAGCCTCCCGAACACTTCGGTTGGTTGTCGAGCTGGGATTTTGAAACACGGCTCAGTTACAATGAAACAAAGATCGTCTATCACTAGTATTGTATTCATATATGATTTTTATATTGTATAATTCTCTTCGTTAAGCTTTTTAGAAGCAAGTAGTTGGATTATCGAACTAGTCATTGCTGAAAAGTAAACAAATTATATCAGTAATTTGATTAACTCTATGCATTCAATCCAATCAATTTTAGCAAATTTTAATAACTACCCAAGATTATTTATTTGCAATGATACTTCAGTGAGTCAGAGCAATTGCCACCGAGGGGCAGTCAACTACTCCTTCACTAAATCAAGACATTCTTGACCAAATACTAATACTAGAATAACTCTTATTCCATTAGCATTTAGTTACCGTTCATTTGGTCAAAATTTAGTAACACTTAGTAAATTTCTTAACTGTAGACCCTCCATTTTCAAATTTCAAAGATCGAAATCAAGCAAGCTCTCTTGAGGAAAGTCGATACTTGAAAACGAACCTAAGAAACCCTATCCATTTTTGGAGTTGACGGTGTTTTGAATCTCATGTTACAAACCTTCCGACTGGGTAGGTGCCTATACTAGCACCAAGCAGGTGCAACATAGGAATCTCACAGTGTGCCTTAATGGAAGAGACCGTAGGACATGTTGACACATACCCTTCACCCACTTACTATGAACTACTTCCCCTATTCACCTTGTTATTGACTTATGCAGACACTTTCCAAATAGAGCAGTCCCGATAAAAGAGACACGAATCTCGCATAAATCTCAGGGTGTGAACTCTTAGGGACCCGAGAGCTAGCAAATAATACATCACATGCCCTATTTCTCTCCAACTTAAGTGTTCTTGATTGGTTTTTGGGTATTCTTTTACTTAGGTATATTCTGGCTAAAAAATAACCTAAGTTTAGGTGATTAATCCGAGCATAACTTTTATACTGGATTTTAACTTACGATGTCTAAGTGATAAACCATTTATTACCTCACATCGCTCACACATGCTCATAAAATCAGGCTCACTCAACCCAGACGCCAGTTTGATCCCTAGGTAGGAGGTGTTCCATAAACCGTCAACTTAAATACCCTCAACCTTAGACAAGACCTCACCGGGTGAGTTTTGTAAACTTAGTTTTACAAGAAGTCGACCTAATTTAACTATTAAAGAATGTGGATTTGCATTGAGTGATTGACCCTAAGTGAGCATGCTGTTTATCTTTGTTATAGATTTTAAATGTCTAATTCATTTTATAACGCTTATAAAATAATTGACATTACACCATTCATCTATAACATATATTCTGCATTCATATCATAAATTAATATAACCTTTATACTAAATTCATGATATCTATTCATGCAAATCATGCATTATAACACTTATAACATGTTTGCAATGAATCTAGACATGTATACTATACATTATAACTCTTATAACATACTTGCAATGCATTTTATCCATGCATACTATACATTATAACACTTATAACATATTTGCAATGCATGAAGCATGATTATCCTATGGTGAGGTTTTAAATCTATATAACATACAATATGCACATAAGATTTAACTTCAATTTAAACATACATTCATAATGCATAATAAATTAAATAAGCTAAAATGGGTTGATTTTGGCATCACAAGCACACACATAGCTAATTATTACAAGAATAATTCAAAAATTGTACTTGAATCGACCTGAACCTTCACGAACCAGGTGGATTAGGCTTGAACCAAACTCAAATGGGTCAAGAAGAGGTTGAACCGGCTGCATAGGAATGAACCAGAGCTGAACCGCCTTGAACCGGACCGTCTGGCGCGCGCGCGTTTTCTGGATTTAAAGCACAGCGTTGAGACACTTGTTCTACAGTGTCTCAATGTTGCCTAGGCGATGGCCATCCCCTGTTCTACGGCAGGTTGGTTTTGCTCCAAAATACTTCGATTACAGCCTAATTTCAACTCTAATTGGCTTCATATGAATACAGACCATTAATCACACATTAAGGCTCTTACATTACCGGGCAATTATAACTAATTTCAACAATTGAAAGGTAAAAATGATGCCAAAATCAGAAAATCTCATTTTAGTACCATTCACCATTCATCTCATGAATTAAACCCCACCAAAGTGAATTGAGTGCAATTAGCATGCTCTGATAGCAATTGAAGGAAGTACATACATGCTAGCACAGCATAATAGGATCAATTGCACTCTAATAATCTTAATTAAATGGATAAAATCATGCTTTTAAGAGGAAAAACCAGAGTTTTAGAACACATACCTTTGATGCTCGAATTCTCCTTGGTTTCTCCTCGAATTTGAACTCAAACACCTCTCAGACCAACATTAGAGTCTTCTAAGCTATCCTCCGGCCTTAGAATGGGATAGTGGGATCCTTTGATGTGGTGAATTTGAAAGAGAATTGATGAAGGGTGGTTTTAGTTACACATGAACTTCAATGGATTTTGGGACCAAATTCAAGACCTTCATCATCCTTCTTATGAACGAAATTAATCCCCTCTTATAGAGGATTTCATGCACAACTAATTCATCCCAATTTGACACTTCAAATGGTGATGAATCAAATGGAGAAGAGGTGGCAGTTGGAGATGAAAAACTTTGGATGAAAAGGGATTTTCACCAAAATCCATTTTCTTCTTTTTTTCTTTTATTATTTTTTTCCCATTTGATTTTCTAATTTAAAAAATTAAAATTAAATCGAAAGCTATTTTTAATTTAATTTTTAATTATTTGAATATCAAATATGAAATAGTATTATTTTGCCATAGATCCCGGTTTTTGACAAAATTGTTTTTCCGAATATGAATCCTCATTCATATATACAACATTTAAATCTCATTTAAATTTCATTTTCATCTCCCTTTGATTGTTTAATTTGCAATCAAACGTCACGAGGTTAAATATATCACATATATTGAACGTACACTCCCTAAACCGAATTTGAACACTTCAAATTCATTCACTACACTATTCTAAGGTTTTATCTAATGTGAGCTCACCGAGGAACCTAATGGACCTATAGATCATGAGCTCCAACGATACGAGATTAGTGGTTAAACTCTTTAACTTAGTTAACCAACATTCGTTAACTAACGGGTCACTCCACTAAAGCCCGTAGTTGCACTCTCTTCACTATAGATATATTTTTGTCCATTTGATATAACCATGATCAGTAAGTCGCCCCTTCACAAGTTGCTCGTAATCTCAGTCGTGTCAAATTACCATTTTACCCCTTAGCTATCTCTTGTTTCTTAAGTACCACTGACCCTTTAATGAACAATTGGTTTGTGGTCCAACCACCAAATCAAATTCCCTTTCGAGCCAATGAGATGGTGGGGCCCCTTGTTCAAGACCTGGATCAACACTTAAGGGAACAACCTCTCTGCTATCCCTCAAGTCGGGTAGGAGTGAATTCCATCTTGCAGGATTATGTCCCTAGCTATCTACCCGCTCTTACCCCTGAAATGGGAGGTATATTGGGCAGGCGTTGTTGGGCCTCTCTCACCTATGCAGATCAAAGGATAGCCATGAATAAACCGGAGTTCATAGTTAGCTCAGGATTAAGATCGAGTTACCTAGGTCATCAGTTTGAAATTAGTCAGTTTTTTTCGTAAACGGTGTTATAAAGAAACAGTGACTATTTTCCGGTCCGGTCTTATGCAAACTCATTGCATAGGACGCTCTCACTCACATGTCTCGACATGAATGATTCAGGATCACATCGTTTGTATCATATACAAAGCAGGTCGCGTCCCATAGTGTCCCCAAGAAAAGGTACCCAGTTTAATCCCTATACCATAGACTGTTTTGGCTATTTACTTAAACTTGATCCACTTTAATGTCTCCACATAAAATTCAAGTACTCTTAGTATAGCCATGGGTTCTTAGTTTATTGAATTTATAGAGTTATACTTAATTCAATAACAACTTTACTGAAGAACTTCAATAACTACTTTATTGATAATAAAATATGTTTACAATGTTTACATGCCATGAGTTTTAGGAGATAAAAACCCAACACTTTTTATATCCCATGTGATTATTCATGCTTTCGTATGCTTAGTGCTTTTAATCTTCTGATCAAAGGATTAAACTATTTGCATGATTTAAGTTTTAGCCCGAGAAAGTAAGGCTTAGACTACATCTCAATTGCATGACTATAGTAGGCTAACATGATGAGCGGAGGTCTATTTTAGAGAAGCATGTATTATTATCTCTAGTGGGTCTGTTGTGAACCGTGATGACAAGCGGGTTTGCCCTGAGCTCAAGAGAGGAAGGGATCACAATGGGTCTTCTAAGGGGTGATAATCGGTGGGTAGTTTGTAATGCTTTGCTAGATGTGTGGGTAATAGATCGAGAGGTCAAGTCTGTATGTTTAGTAAGAGACTAGCTGAGCTCGAGAGAGAAAGTCAAATGTTAGTTAAACCCAACTTATAGTTGCATGGTGATAGGGAAGTCCGTTGTTAGTAAAGCTTAGTGTCACAAAGCATAGCAATTAGAGTTGAGGCATGCCCTCCTTATGTGCCCTCCAGCTATCTAGGAGTAGGAGTAGGGTAATTTAGCTTTTCCTTTTAATAATGGATTTCCTAAATAAAATGAGGTGTGACTATCTGTGGTAATTAATCAAACTAGAAACCAAATCCCAAGGACGACATTCTTACACTCAGATTCACTATACTAAAACTAACCCATACACTACGGTGATCGCATTGGGTGACAATCAAGTTTTTGGTGCCACTGTCGGGCACTAATCGACACAATGTGCTTGGTGTCAAGTTTTTGTCACCATTGTAGGGGATTGACAATTATTTAGTTTGATTGATATCGTGGCGTCAGTAATTCTCATTACCAATAATTCTCGTTCTCGATGCTGAACCTCCATCTTTTGGGATGCTTCTTCCACTCTGGATGTCGTTTATGATCTTCTCTCTCCTATTAAGGTAGTATTATCCACTCGATCTTTTAATTCATTGTTCCTTGCATGTTTTGTGATTTATACATTAAGGACAATGTATGCTTTAAGTTTGGGGGTGTGTGTAGTACTTTGTGAGTCCTGATTAGTTTATGGCGATTTTGAGCTTAATTGTTTTCGATTTTTTTGAATTGTTGAAATGTGATGAAGTGCTGTGGAATTCCTCTATGCATGTTGTTGATGAGGAGAGTCTGTGATTTTGCTCTGGCTGCTCTGTTGTGTGTGATTATGGAAATGGGATAGCATCATTTTTATCTGGGTTATTTCAAATCCTTCTCAAAATTCCTTGTTTACTGAGCACGTAGCCCTCTTATCTAGGTTCTGAAGATCTACGATGTCTTTAAGGAGATTGTTATCTTGAGGAAGTCTCTGAAAGGTCGTGGTTCATTTGAGTAGTTCATATGCATGTCTATTGTGTTGAATAAAAAGGAATAAAATGAAGGGGACTACTCCTCCTTTCTTATGGCCTTAGTCGATGGGCAATGCAAAATGCGAAAAGAAAGTGAATAAGCCTTGGCCCTTGGATAGATGTATTGCTCGTAGTTGGATATTCAGCACCTAGGAAGTGGGGCTAAGAAAAAATGAAGGTGATACATCCTGAATTGGTTCTCTCCGAAGAGAAAAAAAAAATAGAAAAACAAAAACAAAAGAGAAAAAGAGAAAAAAGAGAAAAAATAAAGAAAAAAATAAATAAAGAAAGAAAGAAAATAATTCTCTAGGATGTGTTTGAGTTGCTTAGATGTTCCACTGATTGAAGTAGGAGAGCCTCGAGAGGTTTTTCTAAGGTCACCCCAGGCTCATAAGAACTAGAACTAGAGGGGCTTGCACACACACACACATGAGGGGTGACGAGAATTGACCTTGAAATCTCTCGGTGATAGAATGTGCTTGTAAGTTTCTGTGATTGTGCCTACTTGTCTATTAGAGCATTGAGGCTTGAATTAAAACCTTCAAGCTTGATTGGTCATCAAACTCGTGGAGGGTTTCAACTTTGGGTTGAGAACAAGTAATCTTAGCTCTACTCAAAGCCTTGATCATCAAGGTTAGTCATTTCTTCTTCTCCTTGAGTGATTCCTCGTATGTGTACTAGGTGTTGTCATGCATGTTTAGGAGGTGCTTATACTTATAAGGGTTGCCTAAGCCACTTGTGGTAGGGTTGAGTGCATCTTTATGCATGGGATTAACTCATTAAACATGGGAGCAACATATTCCCTAGTAGATTTAATGAATATGGCGAGATTTTTTTTTTTTTGGTAAACCATTACCAAATTCTATGATCTAAATATTAGAAATTATGAAAACAATAGTCTTATGTTTTCAGTATTTTCAGATTTTAAATTTTGAATTAGAAAAATTTATAATTATAGTAAAAAAAAAAGGAAAAGAAAGACTATGATAAATATATTATTTCATGTTATAAACTCATTTTATTTTTGAAAAAATTAAAACATATATAATATAATATATTACAAATTATATAATATTATAATATTAAAAATGATAATTATACAAAACTTTAAAATATAAAATATCTTAATAAACTAATTAATAATATTTGAGACTAACTAAAGATTTAGTTAGTAAATATTATTAGTTATGTTTATGAAAATATTACTAAACTCACTTTGAACCACTTTTTAAATTGAGATCCATATTCCAAATCTACTACCAAACACATATCCGTAAACATAGAATACAATTTATTTTAATTGAATCCCTTTGTTTTCAAATTTTTGTTTTCGAATCACTAACAAAATGCACCCTTAAAGACTAACATGTTCTTGAAAAAGAAGGAAGAGATAAAAGAAAACAATTGGATGTAGGTTTCCTCATAGTAAGCAATGCCCTGAGCGAGTTGCAAAGGGAGTTGCAAACATAGTACATGTCTCAACAAAGGATGGAAAAGTTAGAATATGTGGGTAGACTATAGAGATCTAAACCAAGCAAGTTCTAATTAGGTTAAATTTCCCTTACCACATATGGATGTTTTGATTGAAAACAAAGTTGGATCTTCAACTTTTTTCTTCATAGATAATTTTTAGGGATACAAACAAATCAAGATTGCTCCTCAAGACCACGAAAAAACAACAGTCATCATGTTTATGGGAACATTTTGCTATAAAGTCATGCCTTTTAGTGTAAAAAACATTGAGGCAACTTATAAAAAGGTTATGGTCACATTGTTTCATGATTTGATGCATAAAGAAATTGATGTATACATTGATGACATGATCGCAAAATCTAACCCATGAGAAAAACATGTAATTATCTTATATAAGTTGTTTAAACGCGTGAGGAAATTTAAACTCCAGCTCAATCCATCAAAATTCATTTTTGGTGTTTCTTTGGAAAAGTGATTAGGATTTATTGTGAGTTGAAAACAAATCAAGGTGAATCCTGATAAAGTCAGAGCTATAGTTGAAATGAAGCCTCCCTAAACTTATAAGGAAGTTAGAAGTTTCCTTGGAAGATTGAATTATATAGCAGTACTCAAAAAAAAAAAAAAAATTATGTAGCAAGATTCATTACACATTTAATACTGACATATGAGCCAATTTAAAAGCTGATTCGAAAAGTAATATGGATAGATGGAATGATGATGAACGTCAAATAGCATTTGACTTGATCAAGAATATCTCCAAAATTCCATAGTACTAGTTCCCCCAACACCAGATCGACCATTCATTTTGTATTTGACAGAATTAGAAGAATTCATGGGTTGTGTTTTGGGGCAACATGATATCTCAAGAAAGACAGAACAAGCCATTTATTACTTGAGCAAAAAAATCACAAGCAACGAAGTCAATTATTCATAATTACTTGAAAGAACGTGTTGTGCACGGGCTTGGACAACATATCGACTTAGACATTTGATGTTATATTAGGGCTTATTTAAAAAAATGACCCAATAATATACATATTTGAAAAGTCATCATTATAAGGAAGACTTGTATAACAACTCGACTTCTAGTCTTAGACTACCTAAAGTCGCTACTAGCATGCATGCTCTTACATAAAGAACTTATAAAATTTTTGTAAGCTGAAATCAAATAATCTCATAAATACTAAAATAGATAAGTTCCAAGACCTTAATTAAAACATACTAGGATTAAAAGCAAATGAAAGAGTTCAACATAAAGTAGAAGAATAGTTCAAAATACTATGACACTTAATTCAAAAGTATTTAAAATAATGAGAGGACAATGTAGACAAGCGGAAAACTAAAACTCATGAGTCGTGATCATGGCCTCTATGTAATCACTCCTCGTCAACCACCCTGGAAGCCCTTGTTATTACCTAAAAAAATTAACAGAAAAGTTTGAGTGTAAAAACACCCAATAAGTGACCCCAACCCGCAAGGTCAGACATGCAAACGCATGCAATCATACAATGTTGATGTAGGACCTACTTTTTATCTTTACATAAAAGATGACTAATATAACATAGAATCCCCATTATAACAACTCTGATGACAATGCTCTTGATCTCATCCTTCTACCTCTCATTGAGGTACATGTGAGGGCTTTTTAGGAAACCACGACTACTACTAATGATAGAGGTACCCAGTCAGCATAGTCAAATTTTCACCCACATTGACCCCCTATAATGGGAGATTGCTATCACCGTCAAATGCATATATGAACATGCTCTCCAACATATGCTCTATTATGCAAAGGTCCCAAACAACAACACATCATATATGCGATGCATGTGGCATCAATATACAACTTTCCAATGATGCCCCTAGCATCCATAGTTCACATACAATGGTAACATCAGACTCAATGCAATATCACATCATGCACCACATAATTTCAATTGAAGAGGTGATAAAAAAGCCGACCGTGAAAAGAACCACTCAAACGAGAGAGAGAGAAGAGAGAGAAAACTGAGATGGAGAGAAAGAAAAGCCTTTTGGCCGTTGCCGCCGACAGTCATCCTTTGCCAGCACCGCTTGCCCACTCCGCCTATACTGTTGGTAGGGGAATTGCACGTGAGAGATGAGGATGGAGAAGGAGGTTGTCTGGGAAAAGGTAAGGGAAAGCTTTTCTTTTGAAAAAGGAAAAAGGATTTGGTGGCTAGGGTTTTATAACATGCTACTTGTAGGATCTTCCCTAAACCCTAATCTTAGCTTGATTAGAAAGAATTTTGAAATTGCCACTATCTTATTTAATTTTATTTTTCCTAAAATAAAATAAAATTCCTTTTTATTTAGAGGAAATAAATCTTAAATTTCCCTTATAATATCACCACATCAAATTCAATTTAAATCTAATTAAAAAATAAAGGACGTTACAACTTGCTAGATGGAACATTTTGCTTTCGGAATACAACATAGTTTATGTTACCAAAAAGGCAATAAAAAAAAGTGCTCCTGTTGACGCTATCTAGTTGAGTTGTCTCTAGAAGACTATGAGCCTATGAGCTTGGACTTCCCTGATGGAGACATCATGACTATATACAAAGGAAAGGAAGTTTCAGATCTTGAACTTTGGACTCTTACGGGAGAATCAAACAGTTAGGACACAACTAATCTCCCCCATAAATTAGTTGTTTTACCACTAACGGCCAATTGTACTTTGATTGAACTAACAAAATCGTAAAGCACGAAGCATGAAGTATGGGGATTCGACCACCTTGCGATATGAATGTTTAAAATTTTCATGTATATGGGGATTTGTTGTTAGTGATACATTAATTAAATGGCAAATGGGAGACATGAGATCATAAATTGATTCCGTATAAAAGGCATATACTTCAATTATGTAAAGATTTTGTTATGGTTACATTTAACCACATTCTACAGGATAATAATCAATAACTTTCGATGCATGGACAACATTGTTACCCATGTTTACTGTTTGAATTTTTTTTTTTTTTTTTGAAAAAGTAGTATATAAAAAAGAACAACAAGGAGGATCTCATAGCTCAGGATCAAGACAACGAAGAAGCAACCAGACTTCCTACTCCAGGAGGGAAACCAGGCAAAAACAGGCAACTACCACCCAACAAAATTTACTATTGAATTAAATAAGTGGAGCCGATAAACATTGAAAGGCGAGAACTTCCAGCAAATTACCTACACATTGAAGAAAAACTAGACGGGAAACGATGGTATTAAGCACTATATAAAGCATAGAAAATTTATTATCGGAATTTTAAAGAATGATAAATGAACAAAAGAAGATTAGTTATGAAGTTCTTTGTAAATCGAGAAGTAGTTTACGAGAAAAATTTATGATATGGTTCTTCTTAGATGCAGTGATGCAAGAGAAGCAAATAATATTATGAAAGAAGTCTACGACGACATCAGTGGAATTCGTGCTAATGCACAACTAATGTCAAGATAAATCCTTGGAGCTGGATATTACTTGCTAACCTTAGAGTCAGATTGCATTAAATAGGTTAGAGAATGTCACAAATATAAGATATATAGAAACAAGATTCACACTCCAGCATCCTTCTTACATGTTTTGTTAGCACCTTAGCCTTTTTCAATGTAGAGGATAGATATATTATCGGCCCAAACAAACCAAAAGCTCTAGTGGCATCACTTTATGCTAGTTGCAGTTGATTACTTCACAAGATGGGTTGAAACAACTTCATATTACAATATCACGAGAAATGTCATCCTTAGATTTATAAAAACAGGAGTCAATTTGTTGTTATGGTCTTCCTTAGACGATAATCACAGAAAATATAAAAAATTTGAAAAATAAGATGATGGATGAGTTATGCATGCACTTCTAGATATAACATTCAAATTCGAAAGCTTATCACCCGAAGATGAATGATGAAGTAGAAGTTACTATTAAGAACATACAAAATATTGGGGGAAAATGGCGATCGCATACAAAGATTGACATGAAGTTCTTTCTTTTCAATTACATGGTTATCGCACAATGTCCGCACATGAAATTAGGCATCCATATTTTCTGTAGTGTATGGGATGGAAGCTATTCTCTCGATAGATGTAGAAATACTATCACTTCTAATGAAGTCAAAACTTGAATAAGATGAATTTATTGAAAAACGATATGAACAATTGAATTTCATTGAATAAAAGAGGTTAACTACTCTATGTAGGGTACAACTTTACCTAAGGAAAATGATGCTAGCTCACCATAAGAAAGTACATCATCGTAACTTTCATCGAGGGATGGCTGGTGATGAAAAAAAAAATACTCTCGTTTCCAAAGAAAAAATCAAGAAAAATGGACCCAAGTTATGAGTTTCATTTTATAGTAAAGTAGGTCTATTCAGAAGGAACATTGTTGCTAACACCTAGAGATAGAGGCGATTTGACAAGACCAATCAATTTAGATTTTTTCAAGAAGTACCTTGCATGAACCAACGAATAGACTTTTACTGGGACATTGACAAATTTAGAAAAAGCTATCCTGTTTTTATTTTCACGTTGTTTCATTATGAAGAAGACCATATTTTCTTCTTCTCTTTCTCAAGTTCAACCTTCTTTAGCAAGAGCTGCACACCATATTGGGAATATGTGATGGATTCACCTTTAAAAAAAAAGGAAAAAAAGAAAGAGCACGATAAAATAAGATCTCACGCGTATATCATTGATGTACCAAGGGCCGCTATAAAGAAAGTGATTCTAATAAAGTAGATTGTTTAACATGTTAGGCTTCTCAACTTGGAAAAGTTGCATATGAAAGTTTTATCAGAAGGTTATAGTTAAGAAAATCACGTTCATTCATGATTCACCAAAGTGGCACAAGTATCATCATACCAACACTAAATTCTTACCTCTCATTACAATTTCAAAATAGTGTTTGTTTACCCCCATTTCTTCTCATCAAATAGTGCTTGTTTACCCTTGGTCATGTCTTTTCATCGAATAATGCTTATTTACCCCAAGCCGTTCTCATTATATTTTCATAATGGTGCTTGTTTTACCTTGATCATTTCTTCTCATCGAATGATACTTGTTTGCCACTGGTCGTTTTCATTACATTGTTGAAATGATGATCATTTACCCCTAGTCATTTCTTTTTATTGAAGGTGTTTTATTTACCCCTAGTCATTACCATTATATTTTTAAAATGGTGCCTATTTACGTTTGACCATTTTTTCTCATTTAAATGTGCTTGTTTATTCCTGGTCATTCTCATTACAATTTCAAAATGGTGCTTGGGGGTTGGTCTCATTATATTTTTGAAATGGTGCCTATTTACGTCTTATCATTTCTTCTCATTTAAAGGTGCTTGTTTATTCTTAGTGGCCATTTATTCTCTCATCAAACAGTACTTATTTACCTTTGGTTGTTCTCATTACTTTTTTAAAATTGTTCTTATTTATCCCTGGGTATTCTTCTTATCGAATGGTGCTTATTTATCATTGTTCATTCTCATTACATTTTCGAAATGCGATGCTTATTTACCCTTGACCATTTCTTCTCATTAAACAATGCTTGCTTACTCTTTGGTCGTTCTCATTAAATTTTTTAAATTATACTTGTTTACCCATGGTCATTTCTTCTCATCAAATGGTGTTGGTTTACTCTTGGCCATTCTCATTACATCTTAAATGTTTTTTTTTAGAGAAAAGAGAAGAATTGTGAAAGTGTGTAATTTTCATTCAATAGCTCTCCTATTTATAGGAATTCAAATGTCAAAAATAGACTCAACTATCTCCACAAAATTAGCAACTAAAAGACTTGACTACAACTAAAAATAACATCAACAACCTCCTAAAAAATAAGACTTGGACTAGACCAACTCAAAACTAACATTCAAAGTAGTTGTAGCTTTGAGTTTACTAACATTCTCCTCCTGACTCAAATGCTACAAACACCCAACTTGCTCTTAAGAGCTTGAAAACGACCCACACTAAAGAACTTAGTGAAGATATCTTATAGTTGCTCCTCTGAACTACGACCAATTGCGCTTCTCCTTCCTTCTACATCTCTCTTAGAACAAAAATACTTGATCTTAAAATGGTTAGTCCTCCTATGAAAAATTGGATTCAATTTGGTTTTGAAAACCCATTTGAACACCATACTAATCCACATCTTCTTTGTGTGGGGTTGATAGATCTTGTAGGCTTTAGACACCATGTTATAGCTTACAAAGATTTCCTTCTTACTCAACTTGTCTCTCTTCACCTGTGGAACATGGAAAAAACACAAACAACCAAACACCTTCAAATTTGTAAGTTTTGGTTTAGTATCAAACCAAGCTTCATAAGGTGTCTTCTTCTCCAATACTATTGTAGGTAGTTTATTCAAGAAAGACTGATGTGTTTGTTGCTTCAGCCCAAAACTCTTTGGGTAAATTCTTCTTATGCAACAAGCATCTTGTCATCTTCATAATACACCTGCTACCATTCAGTGAGAAAGTTGGTTGAGGTCCACACAAGTTAGTGTGGATGAGATGCAGCTTCTCAGCTGCTTTCCAAATTAACTTCTTGAATGGCAGTCTTGTTTGCTTCCCTGTTAAGCAAGCTTTGCAGTTTGTTTTTCGCTCCTCCAAAACGAATACTCTTACTACCATCTCATTTTTCTGCAAAGATTGCAACCCTTCCTTTTGAAAATGCCCTAACTGCTTGTGCCATAGCTCAATGTCATTCACTTAACACTTAAAAGCTATATGCTCCTTCTCGAGTGGATCCAATGAGAAGCGTTTGTGCAGCATCTTTATTTTGAACAATACATTCCCACTGGAATAAAAAATGAGGCATTTCATGTCTTCAAACAACACTTTAAATCCTTTATCTACTAGTTGACCAACACTTAACAAATTTTGATCAATCTCAGGAACCAACAACACTTCAGCGATTAGCTTTGGTTCCTGCACGACTCTCTATTGACACTGTGCCCTTCTCCTTCACTCCTAGATACTCACCATTTGCTATTTTCACCCTTGACTTGAATGACTTGTCAAGGTCCTTGAACAACTCTTTGTCACTTGTCATGTGATTGGTACACTCACTATCAACCAACCAGCTGTCACATTGAGTGACTGATGAGAAACAAGTAGCCACAAAGACTTGATCTTCTTCTTGTTGTACTGCAGCATGTGTTCCTCTTTGTTGTTAAGTTCTTTCTTCCTTATAGAATCTCTTGATGTGCCCCATTAAATGACACCTTCTACACTTCACATCTGGCCTTCTCCAGCACCTAAAGTGTGGATGATTATGCTTCCATCAGTGCTTGCATACACCACCCTTCCTAGAATCTGCACTTCCAACATCTTTTGTGGCAGTTTCTGAGCTACAACTGCCATTCCCCTTCTTCCCTTTCCACTTCTCTCTTCCACCTTCTCCCTGCTGTAGGGATTGAATCCCCAGCGAAAGTAATTAAATGCTAATGCATTCAATTTTGGATTTGGGAAAGGCATGCATAAAGAAACGTAAAAATACAGAGAGGGAAGTTTGCCTTTGAAGAACTCTTTCTTCACGTAATTTCCAAAAAGTCTTTCAATAGCAACACACACACCACCACTTAGAACACTCACTATTATCAAGGATTCAAAACAAGATTGATGGTGGGATCTCTCTATTTTCGTGAGGAAGCAAGAAAAAAAAATTTGAGGGAATTGAAGAACCTTTCTACTGTTCACCATTATTTATTCTGTGTTCTCCACACAGAATAAAAGAGAGATGGGAGAGAGAGTGGAAGGGAAGTTACATTAACTCTCCACTACCCACATTAACACTTTTTTTTAATTTTAAAAACAAAATTAATTAATTAATTATCTCATACTTAATTAACTATATTATATGCAAATTAATCACACTGAATGCTTATCTCTCTCTTTTAACCTATGGTTTCAATATGAATCATATTCATATTAAGTTATTAACCTATTTACATGAATCTCATCCCTATAAACATAATTTGAATCTTATTCAAAAACTTCAATTCTCACATATTATATAGTTTAATTATAAATCATATTTATAATTAACTATATATTATAATGTATTAATATACATTATACTATATATGTTCCCTC
>JAOANK020137382.1:0-12073 GCA_026257165.2 Telfairia occidentalis
TTTTTCTCTTCTATAAGCATGATTTTCCATATTTAATTTGAGCTAATTAGAGTGTATTGGTCCTTATTCCACTGCTTATACATGTTGATGCATTTTACAGTTTTATCTTGATCATCAGGGCCTATACTAATCTAATTGTACCCAGAATAACCATCTAGAAAACAATAGTGGGCTTGACCTATGAGCCTATCCAACATTGATCAATAAAAGGTAAAGGGATGTGGTCCTTACGTGTAGCTGTGTTAAGCTTCCTATAATCCATACACACCCTCCAACCAGTCACTGTCCTAGTCAGAATACGTTTGTTGGCTTCATTTGTGATCACTAGCACCTCTTTTCTTGGGTACAAACTGAACAAGACTTCGTCAATTACTGTATACAATAAAATAAATGATTCCAGCGTCTAACCATTTGGTGACTTCTTTCTTCACAACTTTTTTCATGGTTGGATTCATCCTTCTTTGCTGCTCTAAAGATTTAAAATTTCCATATTCTAAATTAATCTTATTCATACAAAAAAATGGGCTAATACCTCGAATGTCCACTAGTGTCCAGCCAATTGTCGTCTTGTATTGCTTTAGGAATTAAATTAATATTTTCATCGTCTGACAATAAATTTGTTGCAATAATGATTGGCAATGTTTTCTTCTCACCAAGATAAACATATTTCAAATGTGATGGTAATGATTACAACTCCAACTGGGGTGGTTCTTCAACATATGGCTTCATAGGTGGAGATTTTCTATCATTCAAATCAAAGGTTTCAAATGTTTTCTTATAAGAAGAAATCTCACCTACCTCTATAATTGCTACCTCATAAGCATTGCTTCCACAATTTACATCTAGGGTCACATCATCCTCAAATTGCTGAATGTGTTGTTCTTCAATTCTGTTTCAAATACAGTTTCTACACATCCCTCCAGCAATTGAATTGTTGAACATTCCTCAACTTCTGCTAGGTATCTCATAGCATCAAGCACACTAAACTTTACCTCATTGTCATGAATTTTCATGGTCAACTCTCCTTTTCGAACATCAATCAAAGTCCTTTCTGTTGCTAGGAAAGGTCTTCCCAAAATTATGAGCACTTGCTTATCAACTTTATAATCTAGAATAATAAAATCTGCTGGGAATATGAACTTGTCAACCTACACCAGAATATCTTCAATCTTACCTCAGGATATATAATTGACCTGTCAGCCACTTGAAGTGTGACAGTGGTAGATCTTGCTTCTCCCACTCCAAATTTCTTGTAGATGGATAATGGCATGAGATTGATACTAGCTTCAAGATCACATAATGTTCTTCCCAATTCGTTTGCTTTGATCGAAACATGAATGGTAAATGATCGTCGGTCTTTAACCTTCGGAGGTAGCCTACTTGTCAGGATTGAACTACACTTTTCAGTCAAAGAAACTGTTTCATACTCTACTAATCTCTTCTTCTTGGTCAAAATATCTTTAAAGAATTTTGCATAATTTGGCATTTGCTTATAAGCTTCTACCAATGGTATGTTTATGTGAAGTTGTTTAAGTACTTCTAAGAACTTCTTATATTGGACTTCTTGAGTTTTCTACTTGAATCTTTGCAGATAAGGAGGTGGTGAAGGCTTGAAAGGAATAACAGGGGTAGACTTTTAAGGTTCTGCAGGTTTTGCTATAGGAACTTCATCTACTTCATCTCTGTCTCCTATTGTCTTTTCAAACTTTACCTCACTCCTCACACTCTCCTTAAGATCATCAAAATTCTGATTCACACTCTTTTGTTGCAACAAAGAACTTGTTCTAGTCAAGGACTTTCCACTTCTGAGTTCTACTCCCTACACTTGCCTTTTACCTTCCTTCCTAAGATTTTAAGTGTCTGCAGGAAGTTGTCCTTGAGGTCGAGCCTTTAACTAATTTTCCAATAGTCCAATTTGAATCTCCACATTCCTCAATAACGCTTGTTGGCTCTAAATCATAGCATCGTTCTTAGCCATGTACATCTTCATCATATTATCCAAAAAATTGCTAGGATTTTGTTGTGGCATGGGTCTATTCTACTGTGGCACAAATTGCTAATTCTGTTGCCCAAATGTGGGTGCAAAATTTCCCTTTTGTTGCACTGGAAAATCAAGATGATTTCCTCCTTGATTCTAAGAGAAATTAGGATGATTCCTTCACCGAGGATTATAAGTGTTGGAATGTGGATTATTTATGCCTATATAACAAACTGATATTGGATTGCTAGGGCAAAATTCATAAGTATGCCCTTCTCCACAGAAGACACATGATTCTGCCGTGACTTGAATCATAGTAGCATTCTGCTGTGTAACATTTCCCAAACGTAGAGTTTTGATCATGTTAGTCAAAGAGACAATGTCTGCCATGATGGATGTTAGTGCATCAACTTCTGTCCCTCCTTGTGGTCTTCTTCCAAGATTGGTTCTTGAATCATACCATTGACAACTATTGGTTGATATTGTTTCCAAGATTTCATATGTTTCATTATAAGTTCTTGACAATAAAGCACCATTTCCTAAAGCATCTACCATGCTCTATATAGCTGAATTTAAACCATTTTAAAATGTCTCCAGTTGAAAACAGTAAGGCAATCCATGGTGAGGAAACTTTCTAAGGAGCTATTTATATCATTCCCAAGCATCACTAAAGGATTCATCCACATACTGCCCGAAGAAACAATTTCCGCTCTAAGCTTGGAGTTCCTAGTAGGTGAGAAATATTTAGTAAAAAATTTCTCTACAATTCAATCTAGGTGGTAATAGATCCTAGAGCAAATGTAGTTAATCATGCTTGTGCTTCATCCATTAAAGAATATGGAAACAAAGATAAATGTAGAGCATCCTTAGAAACTCCCTAAAACTATCTAGATCCTTAGGATATTGCTCCATCAAATTTGCTCGACTTCTTAACTCCCTCCTTTGTCTTCGTAGGGCCCTTTCGACTTCTGGATCAAATTCACTTCCAAATAAGAACTAGTACTCATACACGGTTGTTGCAATCACAAAGAAATTTAATAAGTGTAAATATAACTCTAATTCACCAAAAGAATAAAATTAAAATAAGTCCAAATTCAAACTAATCCTTGGCAACGACACCAAAAACTTATTACGTGTGTGTAAGTGAATGATAAGATCACACAAGAAATGTGCAAGTGTACATAGTCTACAGTAAGTGATAAGTATTCATATCGTCTCTACAGAGATTAGTGATAGATTTTGAACTATCTAACTTAAACTTTTAGTGAATTCAAAGTACAACAAAAGACAATTATTTTCTAAATTTTTATAATTAATGTTGAATCAAATTAAATGATCGAATAAAAGTAATGCTTTGCAGTTGTAATGATAAAAATGAATGGGTTCGGATTAAGGTAACATGAAGTTTTCCTGAAGCAGAATACTGAAGCAAAAGAATTACAAGATCGAATCACACAACAATAGTCTCAGAATCCTTCCACATCTCTCAATTATCTTAAGTTAATTTTCATTAACCTATATGAGTTTAGCCTGTTGTTTTTTTGCATTAGGTGAGTGATTAACTCTAACCTCCTCAGTTAGCCAGAAACTAACCTAATCTAGAGGCTAATGTGTTTTAAAAGTAATCTACTCATCGTATTTTCTCCAGAAACATAAAGAAGTTATTTATGCATGTTGGCTAGGCAGACATAAACATTAAACAATATCGCACCCTTATACAACAATTCAATCAGACAAGCTTTTACTTCAAAACTAAATTAGTTCAACAACATCGCTCTTCATCCTCACCCAAAAGGTGATTAGTTCATGCTAAAATAAATAAAAGACAGCAACACACACAAACAAAAGTAGTAAACGAGTTGATAATGAAAGAAAACTATAAAGAATCTCGAAAATCAATTGCTCCAACAAGCTGTTGCAAAAATCGCTTCTTCTACTTCAACCATCAATGGAGTTTTTACCTTCTACTCTACGAGAATTCAAAATGCAGCAGCAATGGAAGAAAAGGCCTCAAACGAAAAATTCTCTAAGCAACTTGAAATTTGAAACTAGCTAAGAACTTTCAAAAATCAAAAAACTAAAACCTCTCATCCTTCTCTTTTACGGCTACTTCTTCTTTTTATAGGGTTTCTATTGTGATTAGAAGACCTATTAGGTTAAATTGTTCATGTGGCATGCATCCAACAGTGGATTAGTTGCTTAAAAGATAAAGTCTGTGGAGCAATAAAGAAGGTTGAATCTGGCCATGAAAGAAGTTGTGAAGAAAGAAGTCATCGAATGGTTAGACGTTGGAATTATTTACCCTATTGCAGACAGTAATTGGGTCAGTCCTGTTTAGTGTGTACCCAAAAAAAGAGGAATAATTGTGATCACAAATGAAGCCAACGAACTTATTCCTACTAGGACAATGATAGGTTAGAGGGTGTGTATGGATTACAAGAAGCTAAACACAGCTACACGTAAGGATCATTTCTTTTTGCCTTTCATTGACTAAATGTTAGATAGGCTCACAGGTCATACTTACTATTGCTTTTTATATGGCTACTCTAGTTATAACTAGATTAGTATAGCCCCTAATGATAAAGAGAAAACCACCTTTACTTGCCCTTACGGTACATTTGCATTTAGAAGAATGCCCTTTGGTCTCTATAATGCCCTAGAAACTTTCTAGAGGTGTATGATGGCTATATTCTCTAATATGGTTGAATTAATTATGAAACTGTTTATGGACGATTTTTTGGGAATTCATTCACAACCTATTTAGATAATTTGGGTAAAATTTTGAAGAGATGGGAAGAGACAAATTAAGTTTTAAATTGAAAAAAATGTCATGTCATGGTGAAGGAGGGCATTGTTCTAGGTCATAAGATTTATGAAAAAGAAATAGAAGTGGATAGAGCCAAGATTGAAATCATTAAAAAATTGGAACCACCAAATTCTGTTAAGGGAATTGGAAGTTTCCTTGGCCATTCAGGTTTTTACCGAAGGTTCATCAAGAATTTTTCAAAAATCTCTAAACCTCTTTGCATGTTATTAGAAGCTAACAGATCTTTTGAGTTAAATGTAGATTGTTTGAAAGCTTTGTAGGTGTTGAAGAAGGCGTTGATCACTGCACCTATCATCTCATCCCCCAATTGGAGTTTACCCTTCGAATTAATGTGTGATGCGAGCAATTATGCTATTGGAACAATGCAAAAACAGAAACATGACAAGATGATTTATCCAAATTATTATGCCAGCAAAACATTAAATGAAGCACAATTGAATTACACAACTACAAAGAAGGAGCTTTTAGCAATAGTTTTTGGATTTTAAAAATTTAGACCCTATCTGGTAGGTTCAAAAATTACTATTTTTACAGATCATGCAACAATTCGCTATTTATTGGCGAAGAAGGATGCAAAGCCAAGACTTATCAGATGGGTGCTTCTACTACACGAGTTTGACCTAGAGATTAAAGACAAGAAAGGTTTGGAGAATTATGTTGCAGATCATCTTTCAATGGTTGAGCAAACAATAGAAATGCTGCAACAACCAGAGATTCATGATTGTTTTTCAGATGAATAGTTGTTTACAATAGCTCAAATTCTAGATGTTGAAATACCTTAGTTTGTAGATATTGACGAAGCAACAACTAAAGAGGTTTCTTCATGATGTGCGCTTCTATTTCTGGGTTGATCCATTTGTCTACAAACAATGTGTTGATGGGATAGTAAAAAGATGTGTTTCTCAATCAAAAGTTCCAACTATGCAGGAGCATTGTCATACAACACCCTATGGAGGAAACTTTAGAGGGCAAATGGTCGTAGCTAAAGTATGTAATTAGGATATCTTTTGCCATCAATGTTCAAAGACGCTTACTTATTTAGCTAGACATGTGATGAGTGGCAAAGGAAAGGACATCTTGGAGTCAAAGGATGAGATGCCACTGACCTTCATTTTGAAAATAAAGCTATGTGGCGTCTGGGGGATTGATTTCATTGGACCTTTTTCCTCTTCGATTGGTAACTCTTACATTTTGCTAGTTGTTGACTAAGTGTCAAAGTGGGTGGAAGAAATTGCTTGTTCCCAGAATGATGCTAAAACAGTTTAAAATTCCTTCAAAATAATATCTTTACTCGTTTTGGAACTCCATCGCCCTAATAACTGACGAATGATCTCATTTTGTCCATAAGATCGTAAGTAATTTATTAGGAAAGTATGGTGTTAAACATAGAGTATCCACCCCATATCACTCATAAAGCCAATGGTCGAGTTGAGGTTTCTAATAGGGAGATTAAGGGAATCCTAGAGAAGATTGTTAACCCAAATAGAAAGGATTGGTTTTTCAGATTATCAGACAGTCTTTGAGCTTATAGAATTGAATTCAAGACACATTTAGTCATGTCTTCTTAAAGACTAGTTTATGGTATGACATGTCGTTTGCCTCTTGAGTTAGAGCACAAGGCTTTTTGGGCTTTGAAGAATCTAAATTTTGACACCACAGCTGCTGGAACATTGTGATTTCTATAGTTAAATGAATTGGAAGAGCATTGTCATTTTTCCTTTGAGACTGCAAAAATCTACAAGGAGAAGACTAAAGTGTGGCATGATAGGAGATTGATTCCAAAGCATAATGAAAAAGGACAACAAGTGTTGTTGTACAAGTCAAGACTTAAACTCTCTTCTGAAAAGAAGTCTCGTTGGTCTGGACCTTTCACTATTTTAGAAATTTTCTCATATGGAGCTGTCATGCTGAGAGATGAAAAAGATGGGAAAACTTCAATTACTAGAAACTTGACAGAGCATGAAGATTGCAGGAGTAATATCTGAGCATAATGATAAATTATTCTTGTTCCCTTTTGAATTTTGGTTTTCCTTTTGTTTTATTTTAGGAAAGTTTCAAGAATATTATGAATTTAAAGTTGATTTATTTGTTTTTTTTCCGTTGAATTAAATGAGATTTGATGTCGTTAAATTTAAATTCAGTATTTCATATCTTTTAATTTTCTTTTGAATTTGAAAAACAAAAATGAGATTTGATTTGATTTTTCCTTAATTATATTTTAATTATTTTATTTGATTTTATTGCGGGTATTTATGGGAGTTCACGCATTTTAAGAAAGCATAAATATTGCAGCTGAGAGAATGGGAAAATATATTCAAAATATTCATTCATTTGAATTTTTGAATAAACAAAACCAAGGATTTATTTTCAAAAATAATATATTTGAATTACTATACTGAAGAAAATTAATGATAAAATGTTCTTTTTGTAAGAATTCAGAAGATTCGCCCGAACGATGACGTCAACAATAGATCCATTAGAATAGTTTATTCCAAGAAAATAAATTTTGCATGAAATTTTCTTAAAGCAATCATAGTCGCCAAGACCAGAGGCACGAAGCAAGGACTAGAGAGAAGAAATCACGTACTACTGCATAACCTGATCAGTATGAACGGGCATAAGTTGAAGAGGATACTCTGCCACACTACCATCCCCAGTAGTGCATGACGAGGCTGCGAATGAGTAGAATCGTATTGTTGAAGACTGCTAACAATAGGGGATGTTGGCTGTCTTTTTTCTATAAATTCTCTTATTTTTAATTATTTCTGTTAGTTAATTTATCTTGCTTCTATTGTTTTAATTTTGAAAAAGAAAATCTCTGTTGTTATTAATGTTTGACCGTTCTCCTTTGATATTTTGTAATCCGACTCTTTTGAATGCAATACATTTTGGTTAGGGTATGAGTCTGTCTCTATCAAGCAGTCTAACTATTCTCTTTAGGATAAAATCATTAAGAATGAGCAAACATTTTGATCCAGCATTTGTAGAATCAGTTATACCTTTTAGATAGAGACAACATTTGACTAATATGAGAGCCTTAGTTTCTGTTTTCTAAGGTTGAGAACTTGTTGAATTTGCATGTTTCTGCATAACTAAGTCCACCTATTTTACCTAGTCTTAAGAAACTACTTTAGTTTTGTTGATCCCTGAGAAAATTTTACTCTAGCAATTAGAGGATCATTCTGTTTACCCTATGAAAAAGTCCATAAATTAATAAAGCGATAAACGGAATTACAATGCGTTACAATGAGTCAAGACAGAATTCTGCTACTCAAATTCATAATTAAAACAGAAATCCCAAAGGAAAATGCGAAACGAAACAAGTATAGAAAAGGGGACGAAAACACCCAAAGACGCGTGCCAAACTCATTCCCCACGTAAAACCCGCAATCCCGAGCCTCGGATCGCTTCGGGGACTCCATGGGGAGCTCTCTCTCCTTCTGAAACACCGTGCTCCAAGTCGTGCTCTCAGTTCTCCAAATGGCCTCCTCGTTTTCAGAATGAAAATTTAGCTTATAAGGAGGTTCTTGCCCGCAGCATTGAGACGCCATAAGTCAGCGTTGAGAGGCTTGTCAAAGTTGGTCAACGGATGTGCGGCGCATTTAAAATTTAGGGCAACAAAAGATGACAGCGTTAAGACGTTGAAAGACAGCGTCTCAACGCTAATGGGCTGTAGCAGGATAGGCGCGCACATGGGCGCGCGCGTGTGGGCGGGCAGCGTCGAAGGGCGTCGAATGGCGTCGCAACGCTGGGGCGTTTCGCGCGGATAGCTGAAGGCTCTCGTGCATGAGCATGCGCATGGGGCGAGGGCGCGTGCGGTTGTGCAATCTGTTCTGCGGCGTCAAGACACCATTGAGCAGCGTCTCGACGCTGTTGATCCAATCTCTAGAAATCCAAAATTTTGCAGCGTCTCAACGCCTAGGCATGGCGTCTTGACGTTGCCTCCTCGTGTCCTTTGTATTTTTGGCCACTTTTCTTCTTTCCTTAGCAAAAATTAAACTTCTTAGGCTCGCTTTTCGACCCGAACAACCCCGAATCTATTATTTCATCAAATTAAGCTCTGTACCTACAAATTAACATAAAAACACGTGAAAGTACAGAAATTATCGAACAAAACTAGCTAGAACTAAGCCTAAGGATAGCACATTTTCGTGTGCTATCAAGCTCAACGTCTCAATTTCATTTCATAGCATCTTGACGATACGACAAATTCTATTTAAGATTATTTTCGCTTCTAGGGTCAGAGAGACCGCATTTTTTGTGCGGTTTTTGACAGATTTTTATAGAGAACTAAGTGTGCTACTGTTCTGGAGATTTGGGAGATTCCTAGAGTGGTCAAGATCAAGTTTTGACAACTTAGGAAGCTTGTTTACGGCCGAAACGGCGTGGATTCTTCTAGGAGTTCCTTTTTTTCTCTCTTATTCTTTACATTTTTTGTTTTAGTGGATTTTCATGTGCAATTTTTTATGAACAACAGTAGCTAAATTCCCTTCGGTTTTTGTGTGTTGGGATTTTATTGACTTTTTAAATGTATTGATTTATTCATTGGAATGTATTTCGTGCTTCTTGTCTTTTAATTTCCAGGACTTTATGCCTTCAATTAACCAGTCCTTAATTGTTTGGATGTTGCATTCATTATCTTGCTCGATAGAGAGCGTAATAGATTAGGTTGTGGAAATTAAACATAGGCTCTTTTGTTCATGAAAGTGATAGGAGAAAATACGAAGTCCATGATGGCTTATCTTTATTCCACCTTTAAAATCTTATTGCGAAAAATCGAATAGAAAATTAATTGTGAGAGTTAGTGGACTTCGAGAGGGGAAAACCTGAGTTAATCAACCTTAGACTAATGCAAATTGGTAAAAAAAATGCATCCTGTAAGTAAATTGGTCGTTTAATTGTGTTGTCAAAATTACCAACACCTTAGAACCTTCCATCTTTTTATTATTCCAATGTTAGCGTGTCTCAATTTATTGCTTTTATTAGTTAGAATCCTTGGGGTTCCCTTGATAAAATTGAAATAAAAAATTAATAACTAAAAAAATAGAATTTTGATTCGCAAAGGACAAAACTCGGTCTCTTAGGCCATTTTGTATTAAAATTTGACCGGTGCACTTGCGGTAACGCAATGGGCTGTGATCAAGTTTTTTGGCGTCGTTGCCAGAAAATTGGCGTATTTTTAATTTTTCTTATTATTGAGGCATTTGAGTAGATCTTACTTTAGGGTGTATTTTTATTTTATTTATTTATTGCTTTTGTATTAATTTTTGGTGTATGCAACATGCTGGAGACACTGACTTTGTTCCTCTTGATCCAGAGGTTGAACGTACTTACAGAAGAAACCTTAGATAAAAGAGAGTAGAGCCTGAGCCAATAGTCGAACAAGCAGGTGACCCATAGGCGATCCGGGACTATTTTCAACATATAGTCCCCAATGCTCAGCCAGGGATCGTGCACACACAGATTAATGCCACGAACTTTGAACTAAAGCTGGGATTTATTCAAATGGCTAGAGATAGTGCATTCAAGGGCTTACTTGTACAGGAGCCACATAAACACATTACTCCTTGAAGTTTGTGGTACAATAAAGTTAAATGGGGTATCCAATGTTTCATTCACTTACATCTTTTTCCATTTTCTTTGCAAGACAAAGCGAAGGATTGGTTAAAATCCTGTCGAGCTAATAGCTTTACGACATGGGACGAGCTTGCCCAAGCATTCCTTAACAAGTTCCTTCCACTAGCTAAGGCCTAGAGATTATGCGCCGAGATTAATACGTTTAGACAAGTTAATGGTGAGTAGCTCTATGAGGCTTGGGAGCGATAAAAAGAATTATTGAGAAAGTGCCCACAACGCGGCTATTTGGATTGGCTTCATGTACAAACATTTTATAACGGTTATCTAGTACTAATAAGTCGATGATGGATGCCGTTGCAGGAGGGTCAATTTTCTCAAAGACAGCTGAGGCTACCCAAGCTTTGCTGGAGGACATAGCAACCACCAGTTATAATTGGCCATCAGAGAGGTCCACTAAAAAAGCCACGGGGTTGTATGAGTTAGACGAGGTGAGTTCTTTCAAAGCTCAAATGGCAACAATTACTAATGCTTTGAATAACCTTATGATGCCATGTAAGATCCAGTCGATTGTAGCGATGGCAGCATGCAACTCTTACCTGTCTTGGGAGACTCAACAACTTGAGCATGCAAACTACATAAACCGAACTCATGAAAGCCAGTTTGGAGGTTATCAGAACACACTGTCGAATCAATATCATCCAGGGTTGGATAATCACAAGAATTTCTCTTATGCTAACACAAATAATGTGTTGCATACCCCTTCGAGTTTTACCCCCTCATCACATTAGTAAGCTGAGAAATCTTTGATGGAGGACTTGATGAGGACCTTTGTTGTCTTCACAAGAATGCAATATGTATGCTTCAGCAATGCAAAATAATATTGAAAAGGAAGACAAAGAATGCTCAAGTATAAGCAATCGTACAAGTAATACTGGAGTATTCCAGGATATCGATGCACAGGGACTATTTCTAACAATGATTTACTCTTACCCAAATCTTAACAGTTAATAGCATGAATGGTGTGTTGATGGAAGAAAAAAAAAGGGAGGCAAATAATTCAAATGAGTTTTAGTGCAAGGCAAATAAACACCTTGATTAAAAGCTAAAAAGTGACAAACAATTAATAGAAAGGGGTAGTTGATGATAGTCTACTGGGTTAAGCGACACAATGTTGCAGCCTTTTTTGGGAATGAGACAGCTCACTCTGTAACAGATTTAATTTGTATACTCACTCTATTGAGCATAATATACTAAAGTGTGAATCCTATTTATGTCTAACTTTCGATTCAAGGTTATTAGCACGTTACACTCTTGTCTTCCAGCTTCTTCATTATGTCTAATGAGTCTATGAGGTGAGGTTTTCTCACATCTGCTGTATCTTTTCATCCGATTTTGACTATTCCCTTGCTTATAAGCAAAAGAACTAGCTAGCTAGAACTACCAGCGGCAAGTTGGGAAGTTCACGACTACAACGGTTTAAGAAGAAAAAAATGAGAGTAAAGCATTTCTCATTTTCCAGAATCGGCTACAACATAGTCTTAACTAAACTTCGCCATCATCAACTACCCACAAAGAAATTAGCTACAACTCATACTAATAGAATCAAAATGCAACGCTACCATTTATGCCAAAATAAAGAGAAAAGTAAATACAATTATATGAGAGTCTTAACAACACTGGAAAGAAATAAA